>JZKD02S0061968.1:8100-20953 GCA_000966675.3 Picea glauca
ACAGTCGACAGTCCGATCCACATGCAAGGGCAGGGTATCTAGCCCGAAATCAACTCAAAAGGATTCCACTCATCATTGTGGGTATACCTCTGAGTGACCCCCGCAATACATGCAATCTCTACACTGATGTCAACAAAGCAGGGTGAGTAACTCTGCCAACATCAATGTGACCTAGTGCTTGACCCTTGTGTTAGAAGGGCTTCCCAGGACAAAATGTTGCAAATGGAATTTAACACTCTCTAACTCAAGATGCTATTGTGTGTTTTGAGCTTTTGGAGAGTGTATCTCTCTTCCTACTCCAAAGCACTAGCCTAGCTAAATGTTGGTGTAAAAGAGCCCTAGAAAAGAGTTACTAGATAAATTTTATAATTACGCAATGTTTTTAAGAGCTGTTGTTTACTCAAAGGTAACGAAAGTGAAACTCATGTTGTATGATTCTGACCCAACAATGCAAGGATGAGAATGAAATGTATCAATTTTCATTCAATGAACCCTATATATGGGAGAGAGAGAATTTTTCTAGATCAACCATGAACTATATGCAAAATTTCCTTTCAAATGTCAATGCAAACAATCATTTAGCAAATGAAAATTCTCTATTGTGTCTTTTTCAAATGCTTCAACAATCTCTAAAATTTGATTTTCAAAGTTTTCTAAAAACAAAAACAATTTTTTGAAAGAAAAACTTGTTTGTTCACTTTCCAGAAACGACTCAAACTATGACAGTGAGAGTACAGAAAATCAAATCAATGAACAAGCACATAACCCAATCTATTCTTTCAATGAAAGTAAAAATAAAGAACAAACCAAAGTAGTATTCTCAATTGCATAAGAAAATCATCTTTCAAACCAATAAACAAATGAGAAAACCAACAAAACTTAACTTTCAACCAATCCATGGATCTCAACTAATCTAACACACTCAGAGTCTGAAGTCAGAAAGAATGGTTTTGCGAAGAAGAGTCAAGAAATGAAATTCAAGCCACAAATGACGCAAAAAACCTTGAAACCCTAAGACAGTTCATACATGCAAACAAAGGCAAGAAAGATATCAATCAGAGGTCCAAGAAACTCATAAGAGGCAATCCAACTGATCTGGGCAGTTAGAAAAACCAAAACTCAAATTCAAAATTTTGAAAAAGAATGTTCGCAGGTAAGCAATATTACACAGTGCGAGAATCAATGATTCTCCCAGGTGACCTTTGAGCAAGGTGCGAGAACCTCACACTGAAACCTATAAGCAGGGTGCGAACCTTACCAGTTCTCGCAAGCTGCAATGAAGTGCAGTGTGAGAATTTCTGAACATATCCAAAAAATTGAAAAATGAAGTAAAATAAAAAAAAGCTTCTAGACTTAGAAGCTCTATCAGGATATCGTGAAGACTCAGAGACTGATAGGACAGGAGAAAAATGAAATCAAATCAAATGGCCACATAAAAACACAAAATCCACAAAGAAAATGGGATTACTTTCCCCAGTGGAGTCACCAATTTTTTTATTGGAAAAATCCGTAAGTGCAGACACAAACCGATCTCCCTAGATCCACCTGGATCTAGAACAAAGCAAGACAGAATGATACTCTTTCCCTAGATTTTAACTATTGAATATACTAGGAGACACGATTAAAGAACATACCTTATGATCGCTTCCTTTGGTCTTTGTTGCTCCTGCTTCACTCTAGTGCTCTCGTATAGTCAAGATCAAAACAATACAAACCAACCAAAGTGAAGAAAGCACAATCTATTCAACAACGAATCTATGTATATGGTCAAGGAGTTATACAATAAAGTGGAACTAAATTTATGGGAAAGGGACACATTACTGTATCATATTGATGGAAAGTAAAGATTACAACCTGAGCCTTGATGTTGCAAACTTCCTTTCAATGGCCCTTAGCTCTGACACACACACTTTCTCACTTGCATGAAGAAGATCAACCACCTTTGATACACTTGTTGGAGTTTCCTAGCTGTTGTAGCTTCAATCCTTCACACAATCTTTCATCAATTCTCCAATGTCTCACTTAACCTTGTTTGCTTCTAACCTTTTCCATGAGAATCCCCTCAATATATAGGAGAGAATGAATTAGTTACTTAGATAAGAATGATCCCAAAATATCAGGAAATCTAGTACTTAGATAATCATTCGAATGCCATCTCATCCTTCTAGAAGATTCCCTTCTAGAAGCTTTGAGAATTCATCTTTTTCCCTTCTTTAGAAAGAGTTCACACCCTAGTAATACAACCAAATGTGAACTTCTCGCACCCTGGCTTAAGGTAGCCTGCGAAAATCATGCATTCTCGTAGGCAAATATACTAGCAACCTGTGAACAGTCCTCAAAAATGTGATTTATGGAAAGAGATGAAGGTAACTTTTCTCAAGAAAAAGTTCTAATGAAGAGCCTGAATACACCATCATCAATACATCATCATGATGACCAAAATCATGAGTAACAGAATGCCCCCCAAAGTATGAGGTTGGAACGAGTGACAGCCGATATACTTTGTAAGCTGCATGTGTGTGTCAAGAACCAGGAGCACATCTAATCGTAAACCTGCGAACAACCAAGCATCTGCAGAAAATCATGTATATCAATTCTAAGGTAGGTATTCCCATACTCAGATCACAGATTGATGACATTATAGACAAAGGTCATGGCCACCTATCATACACTGTGTATCCATGCTGTCAAAATATAGCATAGCCACCTGAATACACTGTGGATCTATGCGAGAAATTTCAAATCAAGACGTCATAGCCACGAAACATACACAGTGGATCTATGTGTTGTAAATTATACATACTCCATCGCAACCTGGATCACAAAGATAATGTCCAAGGTCTTCAATCTCATCGCCCAAAGTACGAATCTAACCATGTGATTACATGTGTTGAAGTCGAACATGGTAGAAATCACTTGATTACCGGTCATTGATGAAACCGTTAACAAGTGCGAGGGAAATCACCATTGATGTCAATGACTCCCAAGGTACTATAGTACAATCCATCGACTGTGAATAAATGAGTTGATGTCGAACATCCGACAGAATCTTTCGATCAGGGGTCAATGATGTAAACCCACTGTCAAAGGCGAGGAAACTTGCCATTGAGGCATGAAAGCTCCAAGGTACTAAATAATTTCTAAGTCTTGATTCTAGATAATGAGCTAAAGTCGACGAAACAAAACTCGTCACAGGAGGGCCTTGATGTATCCCCCATCAATGACACAAAATGAGTAACAGAGTTTGAAGGTAAAACAGAGCATTTTGCAAATTGGACTGGACATAGGGAAGGCCGACACAGAGAGAATGGATAACTACAGATGGCTGACTCAATATAGGTTTCAGATGGACTTCTCTTGAACATATGAATGACACGACCAATGATTTGGAAGCATTGACTCAAAGACGACACATGGAATGACCTTGTAATCAATCAAAAGAGAGACAAATGGATTTCCCAAACCGACTTCAAATGATGAATAGGGGGTGTCATGTTCAAGAGCGACACTTACTGCCAATCAATATGAAAATGAAACATATCCCTTTCCCAAATTTTCCCCCACCATTTCTGGAAAGTAACTCTTTATTTTTACGCAAGCTTGAGGAGGATAACATATTCTTGTTGATATAAGCTCATCCTTCGGACGAGTCCCTCGGAGTATATTTAACGAACCCTAAGAAGGAGTGGTTCGATCCCATCACAGGTCTGTCAATGCTTATTTAATGAGTCCAGAGATAGTAAACTCGAAGGTTTTTCAAGATTATAGAGTTTGGAAAAACTCTTAAAAGAGAACTCTCTCAATTCCTTTTTCGTAAAATAGTCTGGACGAGACCGAAAAAGAGAGAAATTATTTCTCGTCAAACGCGTACTTCAAATACTTTATCGAGCATAAAAATAGCAAGGTCGCTCGACGATCTTTTCATGTTTAGAGAGTCTGAAAAGAGCTTAAAGAGGACTCCAGGGGGGTTCCTTTTCATATACCCTTGCTGAGCCTGAAAAAGTGATAAAAGTATGCTCGACCACGTTCTCATGTTTTTTACGAGCGCAAGAACGGACAAAAACGACACTCGAGGTTTTATGTAAAAACCATAAAAAACGATCAAAAACACACCATAATGAAGAAAAACATGTCCATATCCCTGTATTGAACCGTCAAGAATCATCACGCCTGCAAGAATTTCACTCAACATAACATTAGTGATTAGGGTTTAGTTGATAAATAAACATAAAAAACCCAAAATGATAAAGTAAAAGTAATAAACTGAGTAAATATTCATTTTTACTCTACCATTTTACATTTTCACTATTGAACTCCAAAAAAACCCTCTTTTACCCTCCGAGTTTGGCGTCGATTTGCGGGAGCTACGAGAGACCATTTCACGATCCATCTGCAACATTAAGGTAAGCTCATCATGCTTGACATTTTCATGGTTTAAATTTTTTATTTCATTGGTTAATTTTTCAGTTTCAAATTGTTTTTTGAACCCTACATGCGCATAGCCATTCTCACAGGCATCCCATACGAGACCTGCGAGAATGATGCATTCTCACAGGTGATCCTTGAGCCACCTGCAAGGTGTTCACACTGTGCAAATGAGGCACCTGCGAGAACCGTAGAACCCAATTTTTTTTTAAATTTTTAGCCAACTGAAAAAACTCTAAAGCATGAAAAAGTTATTAATCCTCCTTTTATGTTCCTTGTGCAGATATTTGACCAGCAACATGGTGCTTGAGTGGCGAGAACGGGAACATGAAGAGGATAATGCAATGGTTGAGAATCATTCTCCCACCATAGTTGCATTGAGAGATTGTGGGCTCTTAAAATACTTTCGCATCCCAGGCATGAGGGCCCAAGTCAGACTACTAGAGTATCTGGTCCATATGTGGGACCCAGATCAATAGGTTTTTAATGTAGAAGCTCACAATATATCCATCGACATCGAGGACATATACTTTCTGAATGGATTGTCTAGGCGCAGGTATTATGCCAGCCTGACCGGTAGTAGAGGTGGTGGGATAAAAATGAGTGAGTACTGCAATCAATACTATGTACCTGAGGCTGAGAGGAAAAAGGGAAAAGTTGTTATCTGGGGGGTACAAGACTTGACCCTCCACACTATCCTTTTTACTATAGCTCGGATGGCTGGGAGTTCTACTCCACATATGACATTACAGAGCTACTTCCAGTATGCCATCGAGTGTACTGAGCCTCGAGTATTCAACTGGGCGGATGATGTGCTTCGCAGTATCAAAAAGAAATTAACCAAATGCATGCGAGGTGAATTGAAACAATTTGGGTATGGATCTTTGTTAGTGTCCTTCTTCCTCGAGAGGGTCCCCGTATTTAGACTACAGGTTGAGTGGAACCTACCGGGTCCTAGGGATCCAAGGATGCTTAGATGGTGTCGGCTCATGGCCCAACACGCGACAGGACCAATCGTCAAGTATGACGATATTTTCTTTGACTGGCTTCGAAACCAGATGTTGATGGTCGATGACTACGCTTATGTCGGGTTGGATTTATGAGGAGATCCGGATTTGGCATTGCCTAAGGACGCTCAGTGGGGTGACCTTGGTAAGAAGTACACGCATTTTCTCTTTTTAAATGTTTTTTTGAATTTTAATCATATTCAAATGTTTTTGTTTTATATATTTATCTGAAGACTAACACAAAATGTTTATTGATAACATAGATGTTGTACCGTATAGACCTCCTGGCACTTCTCCTATCCAGCGACGAGGAGAGGTAACAGTAGCACCACCACAGTATGCCGAAGATTATCAGGTGGTGGAATAGAATTTAGAGGGTCTAACAGTAGACATTCCAGATATGACTCTGGAAGAGGTTCCACGACGCGATCAGTGTCACACTGTAGGGGTATCAGTAGCTATGGGTCGACTGCTCCGTAGGGTTGCTAGGGAAGTCGTATGTTACCGTGAAATTCATCCATGACGTTATTTTGTAGAAGCTATAAGCTTCAAATTTTGATACTTTAGTCTTCGGACAAACCTTTTGTAAAAACTCTTTTGATCGTTATATATACAGATGGCTTCTACCGGTTTACTTTATAATGTGTGAATTTTGATGTGTTTAATTTATAAATGGTTCAAATGTCTGTCCAATACATAATTAGCCAATGCATCTGTTAATGTATTAAGACATCTAAGAATATGTTGATATTCAATGTGATCAAAATAACGTTCCAAGAGGTGAATTCGCAAATAAACCCATAACAAAGTAGGACTTCGAATAGAGTAGATATTACTTAACTGTAGTACTACAAGCTGTGAATCAAGGCGCACAACCAAGTGACAAATTCCGAGTGAGATAACATCAACCAATAATTCAATAACAGTGCTATACTCTGTAATGTTGTTGGTTGCATGGCCAAGACATACACCTCATAAAGATATAAGTTCATTTGTTGGGGCATAGATCGCCCATGCAGCAGAAGCTAGGTTTCGAGTACTACGGCTAGCACCATCAGTGAAGCCAATATAGGGTAGCGAAAACTCCGACATCTGGCAATCAAACACAACATCACATAAGGGCAGAGACCAGATAACGTCAAAAGAAAACTAAAGTAACACACACAAAGTATGATACATAAAATAAAAGTGCTTGTGCACAAATGATTTATGCATAGTACTTCTTCAAGTACAACCCATTCCTGGGTTCACTCAAAGGGATACCATCGTAATCGACCAGATCATATGCTCCTTTTTCCAAAACTTAGCGAACAATATAAGGACCTCGCCACATTGGTTCAAATTTCCCAGCTCCTAACACATCTCGATCTTGTTCATAGAGAAGAACAAGATCACCTTCAGAGAAAATGCAAGGCTTGACATGCTTGTCATACTGTGCCGTGACACGTTTCTTTTGGGCTTCTATTACTAGAGTGGCGTCACGTCGAGTTTTGACTAATCACATTAGATACAATAGATGCTCTTCTTCAACAAAAGTATTGGGTAAGAGTTCGACAGCTAGCTTCAAAGAGGGTATCTCACATTCTATAGGAAGAATGGCTTCCACACCATAGACCAATCTAAAGGGCATAAACCCAGTAGCATATTTGACAGATGTTCGATATGCCCACAATGCCGAAAACAACATTGTGTGCCAGCTTGTTTTATGAATTCCTATCATCCGTCGAAGCATAGTTATAAGAACTTTGTTGATTGCTTCGACCTGACCATTAGCTTGAGGATAATAGGGTGTTGAGTTATCATGATGAAGACCCAACTTTTATGTAAGTTCATACATCATAAAATTCCTAAAATGACTACCGTGATCAGTAACGATAGCTTGGGGAACACCAAAACGAGCTATGACATGGTTAAAAAGAAACAACGCTGCAGTCTTTCCAGTATTATCGAATGTTGGCATCACCTCGGCCCATTTTGTAAAGTAATCAACAGCTACAATGATGTAACCATGCCCCCCGRCCGAGTGAGGGTGACATGTCATGAAATCAATGCCCCATTTTGCAAAAGGACCAACTGAGACCACAGGATGAAGAGGAGCAGGATGTGACCAAATTTTCTGATTGTAGGTCTGGCAGGCATGGCATTTTTGAACAACAGTAATGCAGTCGTTGAACAAGGCCAAAAATATCCTATGCGTAAGATCTTCTGGGCAGTAGCATACCCAGACATATGACCACCACATGCTCCAGAATGGCAATCATTCAGAGCTTTCTCAGCTTCATCAAATGTCAGACAACGTCTAAAAACAGATTCAATTCCCCGACGGTAAAGAGTATCCCCGAGGATAATGTATTGACAAGCTTGATAGCGTATGCATCGACGTTCAGTACTAGACAAAGAAGGTCGAAAAGTCTAGGTTTGGAGATATATAATGATATCCCCATACCAAAGATCGTCAGCGCTAATAAGGAAAAGAGATTCATCGGGTAATGAATCTACTGCTACATTTTCCGTGGCAGAGTGAGGAAAATAACATATCAACTCAGCAAAAACCAAGGATTTCTTAGACGTGGCGCGATCGAATTCCAAGTCAAACTCCTGGAGTATGACAATCCATTTGGAGTTTTTACCCCCCAACAATTGACGTGTCAAAATGTGTTGCATAGGGTTGCAATGAGAAATCACTGTAGTTTTCCTTGAGAGAATATAATGCTGGAAGCGTTGAACGGATTGAACGGCAGCCAAGGCTAGTTTTTCAACATGTTGATACTTGATTTCAGTTGATGTGAGACTTCGAATCAAGTAATAAATAACATGTTCATCGTCCGCATCATCCTCTTGGATGATAACCATGCCAATAGTATAATCCAAGGCAGTAAGATAAAGAAAATAATCACGACTATAATTAGGAGGAAAGAGTAGAGGAGCTCTCGTGAGGGACAACTTAAAAGCCTCAAAAGCATTGTTGGCCACGGTATCCCAAACGAACTCGGAATCTTTCTTTAATAGTTGCGTAAAGCCACGAGTAATCTCGGTGTAATTAGGGATGAAACAACGAAGAAAGTTTGCTTTCCCCTGCAAACTTTGCAACTGGCGTAGTGTATAAGGAGGAGGGAGATTAAGAATCACCTCAACCTTAAGAGGATCTACCCTGATCCTTTGACATGAAACAATGAAACCTAGAAGACGGTCGGATTCTATGCAAAAAACGCATTTGTGAGGATTTAAACGGATACGATAGAACCGACAACGAATGAAAATGGCTCGGAGATGAGTGGGGTGATCGACTCGGTGCAAAGAATGAGCGAGTAAATCGTCCAAATAGGGTTGAAAAATATGCTTTATATCATGGAAAGCATAAGACATAGCACGTTCAAATGTCGCGCCAGCGTTCTTAAGACCAAAGGGAAGTTTCCTATAGGCAAAAGTACCCCAAGGACAAATAAAAGTAGTTTTATGTTGGTCCTTGGGAGCGATGTTAATTTGATTATAGCTGGAGAAACCATCCATGAGAGAAAAGATTTCACTTTCAGCACAGTCATCAACAATCTGGTCAACGAAAGGGGTTGGAAAGTTGTCTTTTGGACAGGCTTTGTTAATATCCCTATAATCAACACATACACGAATACTGCCACCAATGGGAACAGAATTAGAAACCCATTCTGTTAGAGCCACTGGATAAATAAAACTGGCTTTGAGAAGTTTTTCAACCTCAAGCTTGATAGCCGCCGCTTTACGTGGGTGGATTGGACGAAGGCGCTGCCGGACAGGTTTAGCTCTGGGGTATGTCTTTATCTCATGTACAACAATTGCAGGGTCGATACTGGGCATCTCTTCGTAACTCCAAGTGAAGATGTCACAAAATTCTTTGAACAGAGATGTATATGTGATGATTTCATCGGGAGAACACGAAGCTCCAATATGAACATTTTCAACTATCCTAGGTTTAACAAATATATCAATGGGAATCGTGGAGAGATATTACTGAGGTTCCCTTCGGCAAACACATCATGTGTAGATCCGGGAAATGTCGATATGACAACAACGGTCGACGGAGTCGAAATCCGTTGGTAGTTCTCAAGAGTATGTTATTCCAGAAAGAGTATGGAACGATGATGCCCATCGTCCCAAGGGGTGTCCTCCATGATGGACATGATCATCTCGTTAGTGGGAAAGATAACACGAAAAGGATCGGGAGACAACTCATCAAGAGAGAGAGTATAAGGTGTTGTCGATTGAATGGCCTGATACGTAGACTCAACTGGACTTAACGGCATAACGTCACCGAAATGAATGTGGTCTCCAGGGTCAGGGACTATCCAAGGGTCAGAAGACACAGGAAGTTCATGCGGTACAGTGGAGATCATATTGATAGAAGCGACAGACTGGCATGGAACATCGGGTGGCGGAATGGGGAAAGTACCCATTAACGAAGAGTCCTTTAAAAATCCTACACCGACATTCTCGTAACCCAATGGGGTTTTAGCTATAAACGACACGTTTCCAGTATGAGTATCGACATTAAAGAAGGCAAGTTGGTCAACTGTAACAACCTTTCCTTGATGAGGAAAATGTACTACACGAAAAAGGGTTGACACAACAGCGTGCATGGAATCTATCCAGCTACGACCAAGCAGAAGATTATAATCAAGGGGAGCATCGAAGACTTCCACTTCAACTTGGACTGTCTTACCTTCTAGTGTAAGGGGAAATGATGGAAGAACACCATAAGGCTTAAAACTAGAGCCATTGAAGGATTTCAGAGTATTTTGTGATTCATTTAAGGGAGGAGATCCAATGGCTTTCTAACAAGCAAAAGACATTATACACGTAGAGGCACCCTCATCGATAACAATTTGGCAAATGTTCTTGTCAGAGACAACAACTTGTATCTGGAAGGCAAGTTAAGGGGGTAACCTAGGAATATGATCTTCTAAGTCAAAGACTATTAAATTCATATCATTGGGGTCAATTCCACCTATAGCTTTTAACAGTGCCTTCCATTGTGCAGAAAAAGACTGAAGGACTTCAAGGGCTGGCATTGCTGAAGGTGCCTGGGCCAGATCTTCAACTATGTTGTAGTTCTGGGCTACACGAGCATGATGATTGAAAGCCAACTTGCAAAAAACACCCTTAGGGGGGGGTCGCAGAACTATATCAAGGCTCGGTCGTTCGAGATGAAGAGGATCGTTGGTAGGTGGAGTCGGTGGAGAAGGCTATACCAAAGTAGGAGGTAAATCATCAACCTTCTCATTAGACGGAGAATAATCTTTGGCTCTAGTTGTGAGTGCAACGTTGTTGGGCTTAGAATCACCAGTACACATCAAAACATATGATGTCGTAGAAGTAGATGGTTGGTCATGGATGACCAACTGAGCCTGTTGTTGAGACGGGAAGTGTTGGGACAAGACTGTCGATGTCAATGGTTTAGGTGTTCCTTGAAGGAACTTAGTGACCTTAGCACGCCAAGGAAAATCCTTCGTATAGTGATCGTCACCACAGATAAGGCAAGGGTATCTTGGTTTGCGGTTATCCCGCTCTTCAACAGGAGGAGTTTTAGTTTGTTCTGTTTGATTATTATTTTTGCTCTCCTTATTATTGCCTCTCCCCTTTTTAGATTTATTTTTACCGATCGGGGTAGATTGAACGACGTTCACCTCAGAAGTTTTACCGGCAGGAGTGGCAGGAGACAGAACATTTTGAACATTAGAAGAAGTAGATTTAGGGGTTGAAATTGAAACAAAATGTGAGTGGGAGTGGGTAGTACCAATCACACCGTCAGCTGCATGCGAGGCAGCAGGAGTAATTGAAGTGCTGGAAGTACCAGGATGAGGTAATTCAGGTAGAAAATCGTAAAGTGTTCTCATTTGTGAATAAATGAGATCAAGATATTGAGCACGACTGATAACCTGCTCTTCCATGACAACACCACCCATGGCAATGTCCTTACCAATTTTGTTCACAAAGGATTTCGTAAACCATTCTGCCAGTAACTGATCAAGGAGTTCAAGTTTAATGAGACCTCGTCTCCTTCACCACTCATGGATATGATACGATATATGAGTGCCTTTAGTCTGTTTGAAGGAAGTCAAAATCTTAATCCCAGTATCATAACGGATCGGTAACTGGTAATGTGTAAGAAAATCCATAGCTAGGGTATTGAAATCATGGCAATTCAATATACCACTTCATAGCAGAACCAGTAAGGGTTCGTTGAAAAAGACATAAATGAATAGAGTCATCCATCAACGAGTTGAATGAACACCATAAGTGAAAAGTCATAATGTGATTGTTTGGGTCCTCTCCCACTTTTCTGTCAAATTTAGGAATGTCCGATGGAAGCTTGTCTAGAATAGCAGGCCATTGAGGAGAGTGACGAATAGGATCATTTAGAATCCTAGACAAATTTGGCAAATCCAAAGTAGCAAGAAAAGGTAACTGTCGATTCACTTGTGGGTACTAGTGACTTTGGGGTGGAAGTCCTGTTGGCAAACCATTACGCCCATACACAATCTTCCCATAGTGGGAAGACCCCAGCTGATTCGGTGGTGGTTGGAGAGGATAGTAGTTCCAACGATTGTAACCTTGAGTTTGAGTAGCGACTTGAGTTTGAGCATTCTGATCTTGACCCCAAATAGGATTAGGTATACCTGGATATGGTTGGCCTATAGTAGGGGCAGGTTGTTGCCCCCCAGTCGCTTGAGGAAGATTTTGTAGCTTCTGAGTCCAATACTGGGCCAAAGTAGGAGGTATATTTTGTCCAAAAGGTGGGGTTGGTCCCCCTATCATAGGTGGATTTCCAACCGGAAGTTGTGTGCCAATCGTAGGTTGTGTAGTAATTGAATTGTGTCCGGTAAGAGGAAATTGAATTGTGTCCTCTCTAGTATTTGTAATTCGAAAAGGTTCTAGAGATTCAGTTGATTCCACTTGTGGTGTTGTGACAACTGTTGTTTCACCTTGCCGAGGAGAGCCCTCAGGTGTAGCTGTAGGCAAGGGTTGTGAACCGTCCAGATGCTTGGGAGATAAACCCCACATTCTACATGAATGACGTGGGGGAGCTATTGTAAACAAGTGACAAGCTCCGCGAAGAAATTCCTATGGTCAACTTCAAGAAACAAACAACACGCGCTAGTAAACAAAATCTAGGAAGCAATCACCAAGCAAACAATACCTTCTAATTTTGAAGCCACTAGTTGGTGATGAAATCCAACGTCGCAACAATGAAACGAGAAGGGGTGGGGCTAGGGTGGAAAAGTTACGCTGACGACCTGCTTAATGGAATTACACCCTGGTGCAAGCTCCCACGCATAATTGTGGGTATACCCTCCAAGGAGCCCGAGTGAGTTTGATCAATGTCAATTCCAGGTACCGTGAAGACTTTCCCCTCCACAGTCACCTTGGGTAAGAACCTAGAGAGATAG
>JZKD02S0061968.1:21003-42814 GCA_000966675.3 Picea glauca
TGAGAAGGGGCGGGGCTAGGGTGGAAAAGTTACGCTGACGACCTGCTTAACGGACTTACACCCTGGTGCAAGCTCCCACACATAATTGTGGGTATACCCTCCAAGGATCCCAAGTGGAGTTGCCAATTTTGTTATTGGATAAATCCGTAAGTGCGGACACAAACCGATCTCCATAGATCCACCTGGATCTAGAACAAAGAAAGACAGAATGATACTCTTTCCCTAGATTTTAACTATTGAATATACTAGTAGACAAGATTAAAGAACATACCTTATGATCGTTTCCTTTGGTCTTTGTTGCTCCTTCTTCTCTCCAGTGCTCTCGTACAGTCAAGATCAAAACAATACAAACCAACCGAAGTGAAGAAAGCACAATCTATTCAACAGCCAATATATGTATATGATCAAGGAGTTATACCATAAAGTGGAACTAACTTTATGGGAAAGGGACACATTACTGTATCATATTGATGGAAAGTAAAGATTACAACCTGAGCCTTGATGTTGCAAACTTCCTTTCAATGGCCCTTAGCTCTGACACACACACTTGCTCACTTGCATGAAGAAGATCAACCACCTTTGATACACTTGCTGGAGTTTCCTAGCTACTGTAGCTTCAGTCCTTCACACAATCTTTCATCAATTCTCCAATGTCTCACTTAACCTTGTTTTCTTCTAACCTTTTCCATGAGAATCCCCTCAATATATAGGAGAGAATGAATTAGTTACTTAGATAAGAATGATCCCAAAATATTAGGAAATCCAGTACTTAGATAATCATTCGAATTCCATCTCATCCTTCTAGAAGCTTTGAGAATTCATCTTTTTTCCCTTCTTTAGAAAGAGTTCACACCCTAGCAATACAACACAATGTGAACTTCTCACACCCTGGCTTAAGGTAGCCTGCGAGAATCATGCATTCTCACAAGCAAATATAATAGTAGCCTGCGAACAATCCTCAAAAATGTGATTTCTGGAAAGAGATGAAGGTAACTTTTCTCAAGAAAAAGTTCTAATGAAGAGCTTGAATACACCATCATCAATACATCATCATGATGACCAAAATCATGAGTAACAAGAGGGTTGTGGTAAGTCCTGCTAGTCAGGTGGCCACTAAGGGCAGTAAGGCATTGGGTTGTTCGAAGGTTCAAGCTAGGATTTTCTTGGGTTCACCTAGGGGGTTTCTAGGTTCAAGCTGAGATCACAAAAGAAATCATATGAAGTAGAAAAGCAAAGACAAGCAAGAAAAACAAGCAAAGACAACCTTTCAAGCTTCATTCTCCGTCGGAGGAAGCCTCTTTGTTTATAAAATGGTATCAGAGCCAAGCCTCATTTTGACTCGGGTATGATAACAAACTTATTTATCTATTATATGTTTCATTCATATATATATATATATATATATATATATATATATATATATGCGAGAACCATATCAAAAGTCTCGGGCCTTTGAAAGACAAGGTTTCAACTTTTGCGATTCTCTTAGTTCTAGCTACTCATTTCCTGAGTAGTCGATTAGGAGCCTATTCAAAATTCTCTCAGAGAACTAGAATTAAACACCCTTCTTTTCTGTGTAGTGATATTTATTACTATATTTAAAGTTATGGATCGCTCTATGTCTTTTAAAAAAGTAAGGGATGTTGAATGAAATACTTCTGAAAGTAGTCTTAGCTCCATGTTCTCCGATAAAGTTGCTGAAAGGTATTTAAGTTTAGCAAATTCTAATCCCATAACTTGTCTCATGATCCACCACATGCCCTCCATTGAGACATTAGATCCTAGACTCCAAGACGTCTATAAAGGTATGAGACCACCTGGATCTCCCAAATATGGATTGGGTTACATAAAACAATGTGACAAAGTTATTCCAGCCTATAGATTTGATAATCCCATACGCCCATCTCTCCAAAGACCAAATATTTATGAAATCCATAAATTTCACTCTATCATTATGGCATGTCTAAAAAACACCATTGAAGAAAAATGGATAAAGAAAATGCTAAATTGGGATCTTTTTACTCATCTAGAGTCAAAAGAATTCAATCTATCCATCCCTAATGAGGAAAAACCTCGTCTGTCTCAAGAATGGCAGACATTTATCTCCAAAAAATATCTTTGGATTTCTTTCTATGCCTGGAAACAAAAACTGCAAAATCCAGCAGTCCAAATGCTAGAAGCAGGAAATCCTTGTAGACATGAATGGAAAAATTTGGAAGGAAAACCAGTAGAATCAACATCCACCTTCTCGTCCTTCAAAGGAATTATCCTTGAAGATGGCAACAAACAATCTATAGTTGTTCCTCTTATGTTGGAAGATGAAGCTGCCCAACTATCTGGTTTAGAAAGAAATGTACAGTCTGTGTTTGAACAGATAAACTGGACTAATACAGCCTTGAGACGAATGGCTACTCACACTTTTGTAACAAATGATTATGCCCAAAAAGGACAAAGCAGAGATCTACAAGTTTCTACAAACAAAATAGTCTAGTTTGTAAACCAATTAAATAGTAGAGTAATGAACATTACTCATTGTGTTGAAAAAACACAAGAGTTAGTAAAGAAGAAAACTGATGATTCTGTTAAAACTCACTAGGAATTAATGGAAGGATTAGGAAAAGCTTTTTCAATGGTGGGAAAACTCTATTAAAAATACAAGAGAAAGATACTCATCCCGATAAACCAATTCCTCGGTTTTTTATTCTTCCCCACGCACCCATATCTATCATTTCTCCTGTATATATCCCAGAAGAAAAAGAAATTCAGAAAAAATTCCCAGCTCATTTTCCGAAAGAAAACCCTGATCCCTCTTCCTCTACCAATCCAAATATTTCCCTAGTCTCCATCCAACGCCCTTCATATGAAAATATATATCATCATATGAGCAGACCACCAACACATGATCTTCTTGGAAAAGGAAAAATGCCTTATTCACAATCATTTGGTGAAGAATGGTTTCTCGAATGGAATATAGATGGTCTTTTAGTTGGCTAGATTCGCCAATTGCTTGATAGATTGTATGTTTCTTACAGAATAATGTCTATGAAAGGGAAAACTGAAATAGAGGCATGCAAATCTTTGATCCAATGCTTCACGAGAACTTTGAGTAAATGGTGGGAAATTATCTCATCTCCAGTAATGATAGCAAAAATGGAAGAAGAAGTACTCAAAGATGACCAAGGAGATGTAGTTTATCACCTTAATGGAACACCACAGAGTAATATGATTGGAGCCCTTACCACACTAATCTTAGAACACCGGTGTGGGATAGAAGAAGAAATTGTTGACAAACATGAACTGATATTAATGAATATCAAATGTAGAAAGATGTCTAAATACGAAGAATTCCACAAAGAATAAACCCAAAGGATATATGAAGTAAAAGATAGCCATAATATTTTTTGGAAACAAGTATTCCTTGTCGCCACCCCTAGCAAATTTGTTGAATATCTCAAAATGCAAGAAATCTTCAAATTACCTTATGAAATGTATACTCGGGGTGAAATTTACTCACTCATCACCAAAGCCTTGATATGATTATGTACAGATATGAAATTCCACAAGTCTATCCAGAAATTGTCTCATCTACCAGATGGTAAATCTATCTGTGAAAAATATGGACTATATCTAGTTGAACCTGTCAAGCGAAGAAGGAAGGCAAATAAGCACCAGCAAAATATGAATACAACGAAAGATAGATGGAATCCATCCAAAAAATCCAGGTACACAACAAGATCCTTCTCAAAGACATTTTGAAATCAATTATCATCAATACAAGACTATGTGGGACCACATGTGTTTATGGAGCGACAGATACATATATTATTACTGCATGATGAAATTTTCAAGTAATTTCAAAAATAACACTAATCCTGAACTAGAATGGCTTGAAGCATGGTGGAAAAAGTTTTGTTTAAACTCAAGTGCCATTCATCCAGACATCATAGAAACTTGGCAATTTGTCCACCAAGTAAATCTGTCAAATAATGTTCATCGTCTTGGCCAAATATCCAATACTGGTTTCATGAACATGTTCATAGATGAAAATCATCCTGGGGTCATGAGAATCAAATATGTCCTTCAACAAGAAGAAGATAGCAATGAAGACCCAAATATGTATCGGGAGGTTTTTACACAACATTGGGATCCATATCGTTTTAACCATTTTCATGATCATCCTGTTGAATAAAGGTTATTAGTGGGACCTGTCCACTATCATGTCTTACTGGCTAACAGTGGTTTCAGTCTATTTTCATGGGTTCACGATACGAACTCCACTTTGTACAAACTCTTGTCGTTTATCTATCGCAAGGAATCTTGGAAACACATAGCACTTCTCTGGATTTTGGCGTGGTTTGACCCGCATTTCCAAGGTACTTCCAAATACGTGGAAATATGATTAGAATATTGGTTGGATGGTTCTTGTATGTTTTCTCCACCAAGTATACAATAAATATAGAAAGTAGATTTGATTTTGAGGGGAATAAGTCAAATGTCTTTTCAAAAAATGATTCCTTTCTCCAAAAAATTGTATATAAGGAGAAGGGAGGTTCATAACAAGGGTATTAGTTTTTATTCTTTCTGAGTCTTCTAAAAGTCTCGGGCCTTTAAAATACAAGGTTTCAACTTTTGCGACTCTCTTAGCTCTAGCTAGTCATTGCCTGAGCAGTAAGCCAAGAGCCTATTCAAAATTCTCTCAGAGAAATAGAATTAAACGGCCTGGTTTTCTGTGCAGTGATAGTTATTACTATCTTGAAAGTTATGGATCACTCTATGTCTTTTAAATAAGTAAGGGATGTTGAATGCAGTACTTCTGAAAGTAGCCTTAGCTCCTTGTTCTCTGATAAAGTTGCTGAAAGGTATTTAAGTTTAGCACATTTTGGTCCCATAAACTGTCTCATGATCCACCACATGACCTCCATTGAGACATTAGATCCTAGACTCCAAGACGTCTATAAAGGTATGAGACCACCTGGATCTCCCAAATATGGATTGGGTTACATAGAATAATGTGACAAAGTTATTCCAGCCTGCAAATTTGATAATCCCATACCCTTATCTCTCCAAAGACCAAATATTTATGAAATCCATAAATTTCACTCTATCATGATGGGATGTCCAAAAAACACCATTGAATAAAAATGGATAAAGAAAATGCTAAATTGGGATCTTTTTACTCATCCAGAGTCAAAAGAATTCAATCTATCTGTCCCTAATGAGGAAAAAACTCATCTGTCTCAAGAATGGCAGACATTTATCTCCAAAAAAAATCTTTGGATTTCTTTCTACGTCTGGAAACAAAAATTGCAAAATCCAACAGTCCAAATGTAAGAAGCAGGAAGTCCTTCTAGACATGAATGGAAAAATCTGGAAGGAAAACCAGTAGAATCAACATCCACCTTCCCACCTTTCAAAGGTATTATCTTTGAATATGGAAACAAACAAGCTAGAGTTGTTCCTCTTATGTTGGCAGATGAAGATGCCCAACTATCTGGTTTAGAAAGAAAAGTACAGTCTATGTCTGAATAGATAAACTGGACTAATACAACCTTGAGAGGAATGGATACTCAAAAATGGATAAAGAAAATGCTAAATTGGGATCTTTTTATTCATCCAGAGTCAAAAGAATTCAATCTATCCATCCTTAATGAGGAAAAAACTCGTATGTCTCAAGAATGGCAGACATTTATCTCCAAAAACAATATTTGGATTTCTTTATATGTCTAGAAACAAAAATTGCAAAATCCAGTAGTCCAAATGTAAGAAGTAGTAAGTCCTTCTAGACATGAATGGAAAAATCTTGAAGGAAAACCAGTAGAATCAACATCCACCTTCCCACCTTTCAAAGGAATTATCCTTGAAGATGGAAACAAACAAGCTAGAGTTGTGCCTCTTATGTTGGCATATGAAGCTGCCCAACTATCTGGTTTAGAAAGAATGAGGAATGGATACTCACACTTTTATAACAAATGATTATGCCCGAAAAGGACAAATCAGAGATCTACAAGTTTCTACAAACAAAATAGTCCAATCCATAAACCAATTAAACAACAGAGTAATGAACATTACTGATTGTGTTGAAAAAACACAAGAGTTAGTAAAGCAGAAAACTGATGATTCTGCTAAAAATCATGAGGAATTAATGGAAGGATTAGGAGAAGATTTTTAAGTAGTGGAAAAAACTCTCTTAAAAATACAAGAGAAATATATTCATCCTGATAAACCAATTCCTCGGTCTTTTATACTTCCCCATGCATCCATATCTATCATTTGTCCTGTATATATCCCAAAAGAAAAAGAAATTCATAAAAAATTCCCAGCTCATTTTCCGACAGAAAATGTTGATCCCTCTTCCTCTACCAATCCAAATCTTTCCCTAGTCTCCATCCAACGCCCTTCATATGAAAATATATATCATCATGTGAGCAGACCACCAGCACCTGATTTTCTTGGAAAAGGAAAAATGCTTGATTCACAGTCATTTGGTGAAGAATGGTTTCTCGAATGGAATATAGATGGTCTATTAGTTGGCCAGATTCACCAATTTCTTGATAGAATTATGTTTCTTACAGAATAATGTGCATGAAAGGGAAAATTGAAATAGAGGCATGCAAATCTTTGATCCAATGCTTCATGGGAACTTTGAGTAAATGGTGGGAAATTATCTCATCTCCAATAATGATATCAAAACTTGAAGAAAAAGTACTCAAAGATGACCAAAGAGATGTAGTTTATCACCTTAATGGAACACCAAAGAGTAATATGATTGGAGCCCTTACCACACTAATCTTAGAACATTGGTGTGGGACAAAAGAAGAAATTGATCACAAACATGAACTGATATTAATGAATATCAAATGTAGAAAGATGTTTGAATACGAAGAATTCCATAAAGAATGGACCCAAAGGATATATGAATTAAAAGATAGCCAAAATCTTTTTTGGAATCAAGTATACCTTGCCGCCATCCCTAGCAAATTTGTTGAATATCTCAAAATGCAAGAAATCTTCAAATTACCTTATGAAATGTATACTTGGGGTGAAATTTACTCACTAATCACCAAAGCCTTGATAGGATTATGTACGAATATGAAAGTCCACAAGCCTATCCAGAAATTGTCTCATCTACCAGATAGTAAATCTATCTGTGAAAAATATGGACTATATCTGGGTGACCCTATCAAGCGGAGAAAGAAGGAAAATAAGCACCATCATAATATGAAGACAAAAAAATATAGATGGAATCCAACCAGAAAATCCAAGTATACACAAAAAACTAACTACTTTAATCCAGAAGATATAAAACTAAAAACAAATTCTTCTCAAGAAAGATAGAAAGTACAATGTTGGCTATGTGGTAAATCTAGACACATTGCAAGCTCATGCCCAGAGGGAAAAACTTCAAGAAATTCCAAATGGAAAATATCTAAACAAAGGGCCAAAGAAGCACAGCAAAAGGCTAGCATAGAAATCGAGTGACAATTAACATATAGAACACAATGTCATAGGTGTGGATCAAATGATCATACCACAAACCAATGTCCACACCATCCTTTTGTCAAAAGAGAATAAGTTCATCTTCTCCATGAAGGTTATTTCTCAGAATCAACAGATACTTCAAAATTTGAGTATGCTTCATCCGATGAAGAAATTTTCATGGCTCATCATTTCCATTGCAATGATCCTAACTATTGTTTATGTGAAAATTCTTCTAGTTTAGATTTAAAATAAAACTCTCCCAAGGATAGAGAAAAAATAAAAGTATGTATGTGGGAAGAAACATGTGATCAAGATGCTCAAATCCTAGCATAGATCAAATCTTTACCAGAAGGGGAAATGAAGAAAAGTCTTCTAGAATCCCTTTTAAAAATAATGGACTCCGAACAAAAACAAAAGGATCCAAGAGTTTCTTCTTCAATAGGTACGAAACTTTTATTTTTAGATGCTTCATTTGAAAGAAATACCAAGTCGTTTATCAATCATAATAAGGAGACCAAGCTCCAACATCCTTCTTTGACTGATTTGGCTAAAGAAGTATTTTATCTAAAGAAAGAAGTTGCATAACTTCGCCTCAAGCTTAATCAATACGAAGAAACTTCTGAAGATTCATATAAAGTTGATTCTTGGGCTTGCCAAGAAATAAAATCTCTAAAAGAAAAAGTGACATCATCTCCTCCTCCACTTGAAGATGTGCCCAATGAACAAGAAAATAATCTACACATCGCTATATATGATCCCAACCATTTACAAGGGTTAAATGATATGAAAATATTGACTATCCAATACCAGAAATACCATGTTGAAATCATTATAGAAATTGAAGGAGAAATCTTCTTCCTCAATGCTCTGTTAGATACTGGTTCTGACATGAATTTACTCAATCAAGATTTGATCCCTTCTAAATACTGGCTCTCTAGTAAATATTTTGTTGTAGGTCTAGGAAAAGTTTCTACCAATATAGCTTTAATGTTCCTAAGGCATTAGTATGGTTTGACCAATGTTGCCTTGGTATGAAATTCCTCCTCGCTGATCTTCCAGTAGATTGTGTCCTAGGAACTCCTTTTCTTGTAGTTGTTGAACCACATGGGTCAGCAAGAACATCCTTAGGTCATCTAGCCTATTATCTCACCATCCCTAGTCTTATAAGCAATGGTACTCCTATCAAAAAAAATACTTCTGTTCATTTCAAAACCATAGATAAATATTGTCTTTTTCCCAACCACAAGTCTTATCATTATAGAAACAAGGGATGATTTGAATAATAGACCAGTAACAGAGCATATTGATGATAAACTTGGATGGACAGAATATCATCAAAATTGGGCACAACTCTGGGAATTGCGTTGGTCTAAAGAGATTGATTTTGGGCTCCCATGATTCTCTTCCAATACTAGAATACATGTAATTCCACCTCAACATCTTATAGGAAGAATGCACCAGGCACAAACCCTTGCAACCAGAGAAAAAATGGTAGAAATGGGAGATATAACCAGACTACGCTCTACATTCAGGAGATGGTATTGTCAAAATCTACAACAATGGCAGACTACACCAGACCATTCTTATTTTGTTATCAACCGAATGAGATCTCTACAGTCTTGGCCACAACAAGATCCTTCTCAAAGACTTTTTGAAATCAATTATCATCAATACAAGGATATGTGGGACCACATGTGTTTATGGAGCGATAGATACAGATATTATTACTCCATGATGAAATTTTCAAGTAATTTCAGAAATAACACTAATGTTGAACCAGAATGGATTGAAGCATGGTGGAAAAAGTTTGGTTTAAACTCAAGTTCCATTCATCCAGACGTCATATAAGCTTAGCAATTTGTCCACCAAGTAAATCTGTCAGATAATGTTCATCGTCTTGGCGAAATCTCCAATATTGTTTTCATGAACATGTTCATAGATGAAAATCATCCTTGGGTCATCAGAATCAAATATGTCCTTCAACAAGAAGAAGATAGGAATGAAGACCCAAATATGTATCGAGATGTTTTTACAAAACATTGGGATCCATATTGTTTTAACCATTTTCATGATCAACCTATTGAATAAAGGTTATTAGTGGGACCTGTCCACTATCATGTCTTACTATCTGATAGTGGTGTCAGTCGATTTCCATCAGTTCATGATACGAACTCCACTTTGTACAAACTTTTGTCGTTTATCTATCGCAGGAAATCTTGGAAACCCATTGCACTTCTCTAGATCTTGGCGTTGTTTGACCTGCATTTCCAAGGTTCTTCCAAATATGTGGAAATATGATTAGAATATTGGTCAGATGGTTCTTGCATGTTCTCTCTTCCAAGTATACAATACATCTAGAAAGTAGATTTGATTCTAAGGGGAATAAGTCAAATGTCTTTTCAAAAAATGAATTCTTTCTCCAAAAGCTTGTATATAAGGAGAAGGGAGGTTCATAACAAGGGTCTCAGTTTTTAGTCAGTTCGAGTCTTTCTTTTAAGTTTCTTTTATAAGCCTGTGTGATTTTGGCTCAGCCAGCGCGAACCTAAAGTGGAAGAAGCATTTAGTTTCAGTCTATCAATGTGTGTGTAATGTTTTGAGAGAGAGCAGCCTGTGCTCAAATTCAAGTCTGTAAACCCATGTCGTTTTGGCTCATATAATACAAATCATCTTCCACATGTTTATCTCTGAAAATTTTCTATTCTCTTGTTTGTGTATATTTCTATTTATGTTTTCCTACTAAAGTGATTGTTGGAAGTTCACTGGAGGTTGGTGCCCGAAATTTCACTGAGAAGATTGTCAGAAGTTCACTTAGGTCCTGAAGAGCGTCATGGTAAGTCCCACTAGGTAAGTGGCCGCTAAGGGAAATAAGGCGTTGGGTTGTTTGAAGGTTCAAGCTGGGATTTTCTTGGGTTAACCTAGGGTTCGCCAGGTTCAAGCTGAGATCACAGAAGAAAGCATCTAAAGCAGAAAAGAAAAGACAAGCAAGAAAAACAAGCAAAGACAACCTTTCAAGATTCATTCTCTGTTGGAGGAAGCCTCTGTGTTTACAAAATGGTATCAGAGCCAAGCCTCATTTTGACCCGGGTATGATAACAAACATATCTCTCTGTTATATGTTTCATTAATATATATATATATATATATATATATATATCTGCGAGAACCGTATCAAAAGTCTCAGGCCTTTGAAAGACAAGGTTTCCACTTTTGCAACTCTCCTAGTTCTAGCTATTCATTTCCTGAGCAGTCAGCCAGGAGCCTATTCAAAATTCTCTCAGAGAACTAGAATTAAACAACCTTCTTTTTTGTGCAATGATAGTTATTACTATATTTAAAGTTATCGATCACTCTATGTCTTTTAAAGAAGTAAGGGATGATGAATGCAATACTTTTGAAAGTAGCCTTAGCTCCATGTTCTACGATAAAGTTGCTGAAAGGTATTTAATTTTAGCACATTCTGATCCCATAACTTGTCTCATGATCCACCACATGCCCTCCATTGAGACGTTAGATCCTAGACTCCAATATGTCTATAAAGGTATGAGACCACCTGGATCTCCCAAATATGGATTGGGTTACATAGAACAATGTGACAAAGTTATTCCAGCCTACATTATTGATAATCACATACCCCCATCTCTCCAAAGACCAAATATTTCTGAAATCCATAAATTTCACTCTATCATGATGGGATGTCCAAAAAACACCATTGAAGAAAAATGGATAAAGAAAATGCTAAATTGGGATATTTTTACTCATCCAGAGTCAAAAGAAGTTAATCTATCCATCCCTAATGAGGAAAAAAATCATCTGTCTCAAGAATGGCATACATTTAGCTAAAAAAACAATCTTTGGATTTATTTCTATGTCTGGAAATAAAAATTGCAAAATCCAGCAGTCCAAATGTAAGAAGCAGGAAGTCCTTGTAGACATGAATGGAAAAATCTGGAAGGAAAACCAGTAGAATCAAAATCCACCTTCTCGCCTTTCAAAGGAATTATCCTTGAAGATGGCAGCAAACAAGCTAGAGTTGTTCCTCTTATGTTGGCAGATGAAGTTGTCCAACTATTTGGTTTAGAAAGAAAAGTATAGTCTGTGTTTGAACAAATAAATTGGACTAATACAGCCTTGAGAGGAATGGATACTCACACTTTTGTAACAAATGATTATGCCCGAAAAAGAAAAATAAGAGATCTACAAGTTTCTACAAATATAATATTCTAGTCTTTAAACCAATTAAACAGTAGAGCAATGGACATTACTGATTGTGTTGAAAAAACACAAGAGTTAGTAAAGCAGAAAACTGATGATTCTGCTAAAAATCACAAGGAATTAATGGAAGGATTAGGAGAAGTTTTTTCAATAGTGGGAAAAAATCTCCTAAAAATACAAGAGAAATATACTCATCCCGATAAACCAATTCCTCGGTCTTTTATTCTTCCCCATGAACCCATATCTATCATTTCTCCTGTATATATCCCAGAAGAAAAAGAAATTCAAAAAAAATTCCTAGCTCATTTTCCGACAGAAAACGTTGATCCCTCTTCCTCTACCAATCCAAATCTTTCCCTAGTCTCCATCCAACATGCTTCATATGAAAATATATCTCATCATATGAGTAGACCACCAACACCTGATCTTCTAGGAAAAGGAAAAATGGTTGATTCACAGTCATTTGGTGAAGAATGGTTTCTCGAATGGAATATAGATGGACTGTCAATTGGCCAGATTCGCCAATTGCTTGATAGAATGTATGTTTCTTACAGAATAATGTGTATGAAAGGGAAAACTGAAATAGAGGCATGCAAATCTTTCATCCAATGCTTCACGGGAACTTTGAGTAAATGGTGGGAAATTATCTCATCTCCAATAATGATAGCAAAAATGGAAGCATAAGTACTCAAAGATTACCAAGGATATGTAGTTTAACACCTTACTGGAACACCACAGAGTAATATGATTGGAGCCCTTACCACACTAATCTTAGAACACTGTTGTGGGACAGAAGAAGAAATTGCTGACAAACACGAACTGATATTAATGAATATCAAATGTAGAAAGATGTCTGGATACGAAGAATTCCACAAAGAATGGACCCAAAGGATATATGAAGTAAAAGATAGCCATAATCTTTTGTGGAAACAAGTATACCTTGTCGCCATCCCTGGAAAATTTGTTGAATACCTCAAAATGCAAGAAATCTTCAAATTACCTTATGAAATGTATAATTGGGGTGAAATGTACTCACTCATCACCAAAGCCTTGATAGGATAATCTACAAATATGAAAGTCCACAAGTCTATCCAGAAATTGTCTCATCTACCAGATAGTAAATCTATCTGTGAAAAATATGGACTATATTTGGCTGACCCTGTCAAGTGGAGAAAGAAGGAAAGTAAGCACCAACACAATATCAAGACAATGAAATATAGATGGAATCTAGCCAGAAAATCCAGGTATACACAAAGAACTCACTACTTTAATCCAAAATATATAAAACTAAAAACACATTCTGCTCAAGAAAGACAGAAAGTATAATGTTGGCTATGTGGTAAATCTGGACACATTGCAAGCTCATGCCCAGAGGGAAAAACTTCAAGAAATTCCAAAGGGAAAATATCTGAACAAAGGGCCAGAGAAACACAGCAAAAGGCCGGCATAGAAACCGAGTGACAATTGACAAATAGAACACAATGTAACAGGTGTGGAGCAAAGGATCATACCACAAACCAATGTCCACACCATCCTTTTGTAAAAAGAGAAGAAGTTCATATTCTCCATGAAGGTTGTTGCTTAGAATCAACAGATACTACAGAATTTGAATATGCTTCATCTGATGAAGAAATTTTCATGGCTCATCATTGCCATTGCAATGATCCTAACTATTGTTTATGTGAAAATTATTCTAGTTCGAATTCAACATCAGACTCTCCCAAGCACAGAGAAAAAATAAAAGTATGTATGTGGCAAGAAATAGGTGATCGAGATGCTCAAATGCTAGCACAAATCAAATCTTTACTAGAAGGGGAAATGAATAAAGGTCTTCCAGAATCATTTTTAAAAACAATGGCCTCTGAACAGAAATAGAAGGATCCAAGAGTTTCTTCTTCATCAGGTAGGAAGCCTTTATTTTTAGATGCTTCATTTGAAAGAAATACCAAGTTTTTTATCAAGCATAATAAGGAGACCAAGCTCCAACATCCTTCTTTGACTGATTTGGTTAAAGAAGTATTTTATCTAAAGAAAGAAGTTGCAGAACTTCACCTCAAGATTAATCAATATGAAGAAACTTCTGAAGATTCATATAAAGTTGATTCTTGGGCTCACCAAGAAATAAAATCTCTAAAAGAACAAGTGACATCATCTCCTCCTCCACTTGAATATGTTCCCAATGAACAAGAAAATAATCTACACATCGCCAAACATGATCCCAACCATTTACAATGGTTATATTCTATGAAAATATTGACTATCCAATACCAGAAATACCATGTTGAAATCATTATAGAAATTGAAGGGGAAATCTTCTTCCTTAATGCTCTATTAGATAATGGTTCTGAAATGAATTTACTCAATCAAGATTTGATCCCTTCTAAATACTGGCTCCCTAGTAAATATTTTTTTGTAGGTCTGGGAAATGTTTCTACCAATATTAGCTTTGAAGTTCCTAAGGCATTAGTATGGTTTGACCAATGTTCCCTTGGTATGAAATTCCTCCTTCCTGATCTTCCTGTAGATTGTGTCCTAGGAACTCCTTTTCTTGCAGTTGTTGAACCACATGGGTCGAAAAGAACATCCTTAGGTCATCCAGCCTATTATCTCACCATCCCTAGTCTTATAAGAAATGGTCCTCCTATCAAAAAAATACTTCCGTTCATTTCAAAACCACAGATAAATACTATCTTTTTCCCAACCACAAGTCTTATCATTATAGAAACCTGGGATGATTTGAATAATAGACCAGCAACAAAGCATATTGATGATAACCTTGGATGGACAGAATATCATCAAAATTGGGCACCACACTGGGAATTGTGTTGGTCTGAAGGGATTGATTTTGGGCTCCCATGATTCTCTTACAATACTAGCATACATATAATTCCACCTCAACATCTTATAGGAAGAATGCACCAGGCACCAATCCTTGCAGCCAGAGAAAAATTGGTAGAAATGGGAGATATAACCAGACTACGGTCTACATTCAGGAGATTTTATTGTCAAAATCTACAACAATGGCAGACTACACCAAAACATTCTTATTTTGTTATCAACTGAATGAGATCTCTACAGTCTTGGCCACAACAAGATCCTTCTCAAAGACTTTTTCAAGTCAATTATCATCAATACAAGGCTATGTGGGACCACATGTGTTTATGGAGTGACATATACATATATTATTACTGCATGATGAAATTTTCAAGTAATTTCAAAAATAACACTAATGTTGAACCAGAATGGCTTGAAGCATGGTGGAAAAAGTTTGGTTTAAATCAAGTGCCATTCATCCAGACATCATAGAAACTTGGAAATTTGTCCACTAAGTAAATCTGTCAGATAATGTTCATCGTTTTTGCCAAATCTCCAATACTGGTTTCATGAACATGTTCATAGATGAAAATCATCCTTGGGTCATCAAAATCAAATATGTCCTTCAAAAAGAAGAAGATAGCAATGAAGACCCAAATATGTACTGGGAGGTTCTTACACAACATTGGTATCCATATTGTTTTAACCATTTTCATGATCATCCTGTTAGATAAAGGTTATTAGTGGGACCTACCCACTATCATGTCTTACTAGCCGATAGTGGTGTAAGTCAATTTCCATGGGTTCATGATATGAACTCCACTTTGTACAAACTCTTGTCGTTTATCTGTTGCAGGGAATCTTGGAAACCCAGATCACTTCTTTGGATTTTGGTGTGCTTTGACCCGCATTTCCAAGGTACTTTCAAATACGTGGAAATATGATTAGAATATTGGTCGAATGGTTCTTGTATGTTCTCTCTGCCAAATATACAGTAAATCTAGAAAGTAGATTTGATTCTGAGGGGAATAAGTCAAATGTCTTTTTAAAAAATGATTCCTTTCTCCAAAAACTTGTATATAAGGAAAAGGGAGGTTCATAGCAAGGGTCTCAGTTTTTCGTCATTCCGAGTCTTATAAGCTCCCTCTCTTTGAGATTTGAGTCTTTCTTTTAAGTTTCTTTGATAAGCCTACGTGATTCTGGCTCGACCAACACAAACCTAAAGCGACAGAAGCATTTAGTTTCAGTCTATCAGTCTGTGTGTAATGTTTTGAGAGAGAGAAGTTTGTACTCAAATTCAAGTCTGTAAACCCATGCCATTTTGGCTCATATAATACAAATCAACTTTGACATGTTTATCTCTGAAAATTGTCTATTCTCTTATCTGTGTATTTTTCTATTTCTGTTTGCCTACTAAAGCGATTGTCGAAAGTTCACTGGAGGTTGGTGCCCGAAATTTCACTGAGAAGATTGTTGGAAGTTCACTTAGGTCCTGAAGAGCGTCATGGTAAGTCCCGCTAGTAAGGTGGCTGCTAAGGGCAGTAAGGCATTGGGCTGTTTGAAGGTTCAAGCTAGGATTTTCTTGGGTTCACCTAGGGGGTCACCAGGTTCAAGCTGAGATCGCAGAAGAAAGCATCTGAAGCAGAAAAACAAAGACAGGCAAGGAAAACAAGCAAAGACAACCTTTCAAGCTTCATTCTCCATCGGAGGAAGCCTTTGTGTTTACAAAATGTTATTTTGTAAAAACAGAGGCTTCCTATGATAGAGAATGAAGCTTGAAAGGTTGTCTTTGCTTGTTTTTCTTGCTTGTCTTTGCTTTTCTTCTTCATATGTTTTCTTTTGCGATCTCAGCTTGAACCTAGTGACCCCCTAGGTGAACCCAAGAAAATCCTAAATTGAACCTTCGAACAACCCAAGGACTTACTGCCCTTAGCAGCCACCTGCCTAGCGATACTTACCACCACACTCTTCAAGACCTAACTGAACTTCCGAAAATCTCTCAGTGAACTTTCAGGCACCAACCTCCAGTGAACTTCTGACAATCGCTTTAGTAGGAAAACAGAAATAGAAAAATACACAGACAAGAGAATAGACAATTTTCAGAGATAAACATGCGGAAGATGATTTGTATTATATGAGACAAAACACCGTGGGTTTACAGAATTGAATTTGAGCATAATATTCTCTCTCTCAAAACATTACACACACACCGATAGATTGAAACTAAATGCTTCTGCCACTTTAGGTTCGTGCTGGCCGAGCCATAATCACACAGGCTTATTAAAGCAACTTAAAAGAAAGACTCAAAGCTCAAAGAGAGGGAGCTTAGAAGACTAGGACTGACTAAAATATGAGACCCTTGCTATGAACCTCCCTTCTCCTTATATACAAGTTTTTGGAGAAAGGAATCATTTTTTGAAAATACGTTTGACTTATTTCCCTAATAATCAAATCTACTTGCTAGATTTATTGTATACTTGGCGGAGAGAACATGCAAGAGCCATCCGACCAAGATTCTAATCATATTTCCATGTATTTGGAAGAACCTTGGAAATGCGGGTCAAACCACACCAAAAACCAAATAAGTGCTCTGGGTTTCCAAGATTCCTTGCGACAGATAAACAACAAGAGTTTGTACAAAGTGGAGTTCGTAACGTGAACCCACGGAAATCGACTGACACCACTATCGTCCAGTAAGACATGATAGACTTATTATTCATTTTCAATGTGAGTATGAAATTTTTCTTCATATCTCAATGTGTCCCACATCTTCGTATAACGTTTGCATACTATGACTGTTTGGCCATTCATCATTTGGATGGAATTTCTGGTTTTATTGACCCATTGGTGGTGATTTAAAATAAAATTACATAAGATTTATCCATCATTAGGTCCATATTGGTAGAGGTTTTGTACTTTGTGAAGTGGGAGAGTACTCATGGAACATATCAGTTCTGGATCAACTTTTCTTTTGTTAACTCTGAATGCTTCCCACCATTCGGCTAGCCAAGTTGGAAGTCTTCCTGATGTGGCAGTGTTTACATTTCCAAACTTGATTTGGGTTAGGTTATTTTATTTTTGTAAGAAATCCCACCATAAATTTTTGTAGCGAGAACAATCATAATCACTGTCAAGAAAATATATGCTAGGATTTCTTTCAGGCCACTGTAGTAACAACCTTGGTCTATGAAAACAATAGTATTGTTGATGTGGTCCTCTATGGTTGTGGATTTCCCAAATAAGATCAATATCATGGAAGGTACTTCTTAAAGCATCATGAGCTTCACATGCCTTTTGAGCTGCTCTGGTGATGACAGGGAGTAGAACATTTGATGTTGGTCTTGCTCGAACCTCAGGGACCATTCTGTGTGGGCAATGTAGACTTTTTGAATTTATGATATGAGTGCTTCTTAATTCCCAATGTGGCCTCCATTCTTCTTTGTATTGTTCCCAACCGAGAAGATCGGGAATAGATGTTAAGACTTCTGAGCCATTTTTCCAATGAACAAAGATGATCATTGCATGAGATTGCAAATGTTCTCGGCTTAGGAAATCTAGAATATTATTAGATGTACCTTTGATATGTTCTATATAAAAATCAAAATTACTGAATAAATCATGCCATCGAGCATACTTGGAATCACAAGCCTTTTTAACTTCTTTGTTCAAAAATCTTTTCATGGCTGCAACATCTGTTCTTAACAAAAACATTTTATTGATAAGAAAAATTTTAAACTTGTGTATTGCATTCAAGGCAACTTTTATTTCTTTGTCTAATGCAGAATAGTTTTTCTCACTAGGTTTCCAGAGACCAGAGGCAAACTAGACTATTTATTCTGTTTGTATGCCAATATGAATTTTGATTTGTTTGAGTACAACTCCCCATCCAAGATTGCTAGCATCTATTTCAACAATTTTGTAAAGATCATAGTCACATATATGAAGAAGTGGCAATATTTTTTCTTTTGCCTTGATTTTATTGACTTCTTGGGTATGTGCATCTGTCCAATGATTTGCTTCTTTCTTCAACCTATCATTCAACAACTTTCTATCTTGTGTATAGTCTTTATAAAAATGGCTTATATAATTGATACTTCCCAAGAATCTTTGGAGTTGTACTTTGTCCATAATTTTTTCTGGCAATTTATCTGCAAATTCAACAACATGGTTCTAGAGGACCAATTCACCATTATTTATGATGTGCCCAAGATACTTTATCTCTATTTTGAATAGTTCTAGTTTCTTTTTTGAAAATACTAATCCAACCTTTTGGATAATCTGCAAGAACTTTCTGAGATGTTTGAAGTGTTGTTCAACAAAGGAAGAAAATACTAGGATGTCATCAATATAAACAAGAAACCAATCAAAATATTGTTTTAAGGCATCATCCATGACTCTCTGAAATTTGGAAGGGGACTTTTTCAATCCAAAGGGCATGACACTCCATTCATAGTGTCCTTCGAGAACACTGAAGGCAGTTTTGAACTTATCTTCTTCTGTTATGGCCACTTGCCAAAAACCCGATTTTCGATCAAACTTAGAGAAGACATTTGCTCCAACAATTCTGGTCACCAAACTGGATTTGTTTGGGATAGGTTATGTGTCACCAGCCAATACCATATTCAAAGGTTTGTATTTGATGACCAATCTAGGGATTCCTCTTACTTGTTCATAATGTTTATTTACATAGAATCTGTAACAATTCCATGGACTAATAGATTCTTTGATAAGTCCTTTGTGGAGTAGACCTTGTATTTCATCAGAGCAAAGCTTTTGGTATTCTATGTTCATAGGGATAGCTCTGCTTTTGCATGATGTTCCTTCATATGAATCTTTTTAAGGAATTTCTACTTCATGCTTTTTATGATGCCAAAATGCAATGGGATTTTCTAAGAATACCTTTGCTTCAAATTCTTTCTGGAGTTCTAAAATCTGTTACTGTATATGTCTCTGGGAAATTTTATCTTTAATTCTTCGCTCAGTCCTTTTTCCCTTCAATTATTCTATTTTTAGTACTTTTTTCTGGACCGTGTGGATATGAGATGATATCTTGGGTATAGACACAAAGGGGAGTTGGATAGAGATATTTGAAGTTTTGGTTGGGGAGGGAATACTGATGAAATAACTAGGAGATTTATTGGGTATTCTGGCGGAACCATATGGCTCAACAGTAGAAAAGAAGGGAGTTCCAAGAATGCAGGCAACTCGGATTTTTGTTAACAAGAATTTTAAGGATAGACAATAATGTTGGAAACATAAAGTTGCTTCAGGTATTTCATAGAGTAGTTGAGTAGGTTGGTTTCCCAAACCGATAGCACTTTGTTGGGTCTTATGCCAAAATTGGACAGGAATTATTTCTTTGTTTAGAATATTTAGATCAGAACCAGTATCTAGTAAGGTTTTGAGCCAAAACCTTTTTCCCTTGATCATGATATCCAGAAGGAAATGGAATTTTTGGTGTTCAATGGAAAAAATTTGTTGCTTATCTTCTTTTATTGTGGGTTTTTTAATGTTTGTTTTTAGCTTGCTAATTTCTTTGCCCAGATCAAAGATGGATATAGTTTGGACAGGGCAGGAAACAAGTGGGGTGAGGATAGGTCGTATGAGAAAAGGGGAAAGGATTTTTCTTGCTGACTAGTTTCTGCAGAATGTGGCATGAAATTCTTGTTGTGCTTTCCACTCGTAAAAGGAAATCCAAACATTCTTTTCTTTCATATAATTTTTCCATGCTATTGACAAAGCTATTTTTTCTTTGTCTGGTGTATATTTTGAGAATTTCTCAGCATTAGTATGAGTAAAGATATCCCAATTTAGCATGAGTTTAATCCAATCTTCTTTTACATGATTTTTCTTGCACCCTCTCGTTAGGGTAAGGAATTTTCTTATTTTTGGTATTCCTGGTCTTTTTAAATCCTCTGGAATAGAATGGAAAGGGGAAATGTATAGGTCGGAAGAAGGAGAGGTTATCATTAGCATGCGATTGTCATGGGGAAAAGGAATTTCTGAACATTGAGGGTGTGAACAAGGATCTTTTGTCGTAGAGCTGGGAGGAGGAACGTTTGTTCTTGGATTATGGAATTGGTGTTCAAATTGGATTTGGTTGTCTTCTGTGGTTGTGGATAGGCTTGAAAGAGTTACCAATTTGTGACAATATAAGAATTGGATAGAGTAGGGGACTCATCCTAGTGAGGAAGCTAGAGGTTGGAGAGAGGGATGTAAGCACAAAGTCATAGATGGTGGAGAAGGTGTAGAAATTCCACCATGCTTAGTATGCAAGCTCTGTTTTAAAGGAGGGAACGAGATCACAGCAGAAGAAGGTGAGTCTTGTATGTTTTCAGAGGTGATGGCATGTTGGATGGGGTTTCGGGGAATGTCTATAACTCAATGAGAGGGAAAAGAGAGGTTTTCCCATTTGATGAGTTGATGTTCCATTTTTTGGTTGACAGGGTTAGTAAGGATGAGTGTATTGGATTGAGAATTTTGACTGGGTGTATGTAACATAGCAGGGTATAAAGTGTTGGTATGTCGGAAGAAACCACGAGAGTGGATAGAAATATTAGTGCGAGTATTATGCATGTCAAAGCTAGTGGTGTGGATTTGGAGTTTAAGAATATCCTCAAGGTTTTCATCAAAAGTATAGACTAATAAATTTGGATAATAGTCAAAGTATACAGGTCCACTTGATAAGGGTGCAACAATGCCACCAATGAGAGAGTCGGTAAATTTGTTGTGAGTCATGTCTCAGACGGTGCAGAGGGCATATGAATCTATTCCCTTATGTACTAAGGCATTGATGCCTACTCGGATACAACCAAAATGAATATAGTTTGTTTTATGTTTCTTTGCTTCAACTTGGATTTATTTAACATTGAGTAAGGAAATGGTTTGACTTACATCACTGTTTTCTTGGATACGGCTAATTGATTCTTTGACAAAAAATATGGTAATGGAACGGAGATGAAACATGCTCAAATCACTATATACTTGGTTGGGAGAGATATCAGGTAAATCCATGTAGCTTGAGGTTGTGACTCAACTACTTCTATATTGGCCTGGTTTAACAATTCAACATTATTATCGGAGAAGATGGAGCTAAGGCTACTTTAAGAAGTACTGCATTCAACATCACTTACTTCTTTAAAAGACATAGAGCGATCCATAACTTTAAAGATAGTAATAACTATCACTACATAGAAATGCAGGGTGTTTAATTCTAGTTCTCTGAGAGACTTTTGAATAGGCTCTTGGCCGACTGCTCAAGCAATGACTAGCTAGAACTAAAAGAGTTTCAAAAGTGGAAACCTTG
>JZKD02S0061968.1:42910-69942 GCA_000966675.3 Picea glauca
ATTAATGAAACATATAATAGAGAGATAAGTTTTTTATCATACCCGAGTCAAAATGAGGCTTGGCTCTAATACCATTTTGTAAACATAGAGGCTTCCTCTGACGAAGAATGAAGCTTGAAAGGTTGTCTTTGCTTGTTTTTCTTGCTTGTCTTTTCTTTTCTTCTTCAGATGATTTCTTCTTCGATATCATCTTGAACCTGGAACCCCCCTAGGTGAACCCAAGAAAATCCCTGCTTGAACCTTTGAACAACCCAACGCCTTACTGCCCTTAGCAGCCACCTGCATAGTGGGACTTACCATGACGCTCTTCAGGACCTAAGTGAACTTCCGGAAATCTTCTCTGTGAAATTTCGAGCACCAACCTCCAGTGAACTTTCGAAAATCGCTTTAGTAGGCAAACAAAAATAGAAAAATACACATACAAGAGAATAGACAATTTTCAAAGATAAACATGTGGAAGCTGATTTGTATTATATGAGACAAAACGACATGGGTTTATAGACTTGAATTTGAGCACAGACTGCTCTCTCTCAAAACATTACACACAGATAGATAAACTGAAACTAAATGCTTCTTCTACTTTAGGTTCATGTTGTCCGAGCCAAAATCACGCAGGCTTATCAAAGCAACTTAAAAGAAAGACTCAGAGCTCAAAGAGAGAGAGATTAGAAGACTTGGAATGACTAAAAAATGAGACCCTTGCTATCAACCTCCCTTCTCCTTTACACAAGTTTTTGGAGAAAGGAATCATTTTTTGAAAATACATTTGACTTATTCCCCTCATAATCAAATCTACTTTCTAGATTTATTGTATACTTGGCAGAGAGAACATGGAAGAGCCATCTAAACAATATTCTAATCATCTTTCCATGTATTTGGAAGTACCTTGGAAATGTGGGTTAAACCATGCCAAATTCCAGAGAAGTGCTCTGGGTTTCCAAGATTCCCTGTGACAGATAAACGACAAGAGTTTGTACAAAGTGGAGTTCATATCGTGAACCCATGGAAATCAACTGACACCACTGTTGGCCAGTAAGAAATGATAGTGGAAAGGTCCCACTAATAACCTTTATTGAATAGGTTGATCATGAAAATGGTTAAAACGATATGGATCCCAATGTTGTGTAAAAACCTCCTGGTACATATTTGGGTCTTCATTGCTATCTTCTTCTTGTTGAAGGACATATTTGATTCTGATGACCCAAGGATGCTTTTCATCTATGAACATGTTCATGAAACCAGTATTGGAGATTTGGCCAAGATGATGAAAATTATCTGACAGATTTACTTGGTGGACAATTTTCCAAGTTTCTATGACGTTTGGATGAATGGCACTTGAGTTTAAACCAAAAATTTTCCACCATGCTTCAAGCCATTCTGGTTCAGGATTAGTGTTATTTATGAAATTACTTGTTAATTTCATCATGCAGTAATAATATTTGTATCTGTCGCTCCATAAACACATGTGGTCCCACATAGCCTTGTATTGATGATAATTGATTTCAAAAAGTCTCTAAGAAGGATCTTGTTGTGGCCAAGACTGTAGAGATCTCATTCGGTTGATAACAAAATAAGAATGGTCTGGTGTAGTTTTCCATTGTTGTAGATTTTGACAATACCATCTCCTGAATGTAGAGCGTAGTCTGGTTATATATCCCATTTCTACCAATTTTTCTCTGGATGCAAGGGTTGGCGCCTGGTGCATTATTCCTATAAGATGTTGAGGTGGAATTACATGTATGCTAGAATTGGAAGAGAATTTTTGGAGCCCAAACTCAATCCCTTGAGACCAACGCAATTCCCAATGTGGTCCCTAATTTTGATGATATTCTGTCCATCCAAGGTTATCATCAATATCCTCTTTTGTTGGTCTATTATTCAAATCATCCCTTGTTTCTATAATGATAAGACTTGTGGTTGGGAAAAATACAGTATTTATCTGTGGTTTTGAAATGAACGGAAGTATTTTTGGAGCCCAAACTCAATCCCTTGAGACCAACGCAATTCCTAGTGTGGTCCCCAATTTTGATGATATTATGTCCATCCATGGTTATCATCAATATGCTCTTTTGTTGGTCTATTATTCAAATCATCCCTTGTTTGTATAATGATAAGACTTGTGTTTGGGCAAAAGACAGTATTTATCTGTGGTTTTGAAATGAACGAAAGTATTTTTTTGACAGGAGGACCATTGCTTATAAGACTAGGGATGGTGAGATAATAGGCTGGATGACTTAAGGATGTTCTTGCTAACCCATGTGGTTCAACAACTACAAGAAAAGGAGTTCCTATAACACAATCTATAGGAAGATCATCGAGGAGGAATTTCATACCAAGGGAACATTGGTCAAACTATACTAATGCCTTAAGAACTTCAAAGCTAATATTGGTAGAAACATTTCTGAGACCTACATCAGAATATTTACTAGGGAGCCAGTATTTAGAAGGGATCAAATCTTGATTGAGTAAAGTCATGTCAGAACCAGTATCTAACAGAGCATTGAGGAAGAAGATTTCTCCTTCAATTTCTATAACGATTTCAACATGGTATTTTTGGTATTGGATAGTCAATATTTTCATAGCATTTAACCCTTCTAAATGGTTGGAATCGTGTCTAGCGATGTGTATATTATTTTCTTGTTCATTGGGCACATCTTCAAGTGGAGGAGGAGATGATGTCACTTGTTATTTTAGAGATTTTATTTCTTGGCAAGCCCAAGAATCAACTTTATATGAATCTTCAGAAGTTTCTTCATATTGATTAAGCTTGAGGCAAAGTTTTGCAACTTCTTTCTTTAGATAAAATACTTCTTTAGCCAAATTAGTCAAAGAAGGATGTTGGAGATTGGTCTCCTTATTATGCTTGATAAAATAATTGGTATTTATTTCAAATGAAGCATCTAAAAATAAAGGCTTCGTACCTATTGAAGAAGAAACTCTTGGATCCTTCTGTTTCTGTTCAGAGGCCATTGTTTTTAAAAAGGATTCTAGAAGACCTTACTTCATTTCCCATTCTGGTAAATATTTGATCTGTGTTAGCATTTGAGCATCCTAATCACTTGTTTCTTGCCACATACATACTTTTATTTTTTCTCTGTGCTTGGGAGAGTCTGATGTTGAATCTGAACTAGAAGAATTTTCACATAAACAATAGTTAGGATCATTGCAATGGCAATGATGAGCCATGAAAATTTCTTCATCAGATGAAGCATACTCAAATTCTAAAGTATTTGTTGATTATGAGCAACAACCTTCATAGAGAAGATGAACTTCTTCTCTTTTGACAAAAGGATGGTGTGGGCATTGGTTTGTGGTATGATCATTTTCTCCACACATGTTACATTGTGTTCTATTTGTTAATTGTTGCTCGGTTTCTATGCCATCCTTTTGCTGTGCTTCTCTGACCCTTTGTTCAGATATTTTCCCTTTGGAATTTCTTGAAGTTTTTCCCTCTGGGCATGAGCTTGCAATGTGTCCAGATTTACCACATAGCCGGCATTGTACTTTCTATCTTTCTTGAGCAGAATGTGTTTTTAGTTTTATATCTTCTGAATTCAAGTAGTGAGTTCTTTGTGTATACATGTATTTTCTGTCTAGATTCCATCTATTTTTCATTGTCTTCATATTGTGTTGGTGCTTATTTGCCTTCTTTCTCCACTTGACAAGGTCAGCCAGATATAGTCCATATTTTTCACAGATAGATTTACTATCTGGTAGATGAGAAAATTTATGGATAGACTTGTGGACTTTCATATTTGTACATAATCCTATCAAGGCTTTGGTGATGAGTGAGTAAATTTCACCCCAAGTATACATTTCATAAGGTAATTTGAAGATATCTTGCATTTTGAGATATTCAACAAATTTGCTAGGGATGGAAGCAAGGTATACTTGTTTCCACAAAAGATTCTGGCTATTTTTTACTTCATATATCCTTTGGGTCCATTCTTTGTGGAATTCTTCGTATTCAGACATCTTTCTACATTTGATATTCATTAATATCAGTTCATGTTTGTCAGCAATTTCTTCTTCTGTCCCACACCAATGTTCTAAGATTAGTGTGGTAAGGGATCCAATCATATTACTATGTGGTGTTCCATTAAGGTGATAAACTACATCTCCTTGGTCATCTTTGAGTACTTCTGCTTCCATTTTTTCTATCATTATTGGAGATGAGATAATTTCCCACCATTTACTCAAAGTTCCCGTGAAGCATTGGATCAAAGATTTGCATGTCTCTATTTCATTTTTCCATTTCATACATATTATTTTCTAAGAAAAATGCATTATATCAAGCAATTGGCGAATCTGGCCAACTGATAGACCATCTATATTCCATTCGAGAAACCATTCTTCACCAAATGATTGAGAATCAGGCATTTTTCCTTTTCCAAGAAGATCAAGTTCTGGTGGTCTTCTCATATGATGAGATATATTTTCATATGAAGGGCGTTGGATGGAGACTAGGGAAATATTTGGATTGGTAGAGGAAGAGGGATATATACATTTCTTCATTTGGTAGAGGAAATATGAGCTGGGAATTTTTTCTGCATTTCTTTTTCTTCTGGGATATATACAGAAGAAATGATAGATATGTGTGCATGGGGAAGAATAAAAGACCGAGGAATTGTTTTATTGAGATGAGTATCTTTCTCTTGTATTTTTAAGAGATTTTTCCCACTACTGAAAAAGATTCTCCTAATCCTTCCATTAATTCCTCATTATTTTTAGCAGAATCATCAGTTTTCTGCTTTACTAACTCTTGTGTTTTTTCAACACACTCAGTAATGTCTGTTACTCTGTTGTTTAATTGGTTTACAAATTGGACTATTGTGTTTGTAGAAATTTGTAGATCTCTTATTTTTCCTTGTCGGGCATAATCATTTGTTACAAAAGTGTGAGTAACCATTCCTCTCAAGGTTGTATTAGTCCAGTTTATCTATTTAGACACAGACTATACTTTTCTTTCTAAACCATAAGAGGAACAAGTCTATCTTGTTTGCTGCCATGTTCAAGGATAATGCCTTTGAAAGGCAGGAAGGTGGATGTTGATTCTACTGGTTTTCCTTCCATATTTTTCCATTCATGTCTAGAAGGACTTCCTGCTTCTAACATTTGGACTGCTAGATTTTGCAATTTTTGTTTCTAGACATAGAAAGAAATCCAAAGATTGTTTTTGGAGATAAATGTTTGCCATTCTTGAGACAGACGAATTTTTTCCTCATTAGGGACAAATAGATTGAATTCTTTTGACTCTGGATGATTAAAAAGATCCCAATTTAGCATTTTCTTTATCCATTTTTCTTTGATGGTGTTTTTTGGACATCCCATCATGATAGAGTGAAAATTATGGATTTCAGAAATATTTGGTCTTTGGAGAGATGGGGGTATGGGATTATCAAATCTGCAGGTTGGAATAACTTTGTCACATTGTTCTATGTAACCCAATCCATATTTGGGAGATCCATGTGGTCTCATACCTTTACAGACGTCTTGGAGTCTAGGAGCTAATGTCTCAATGGAGGGCATGTGGTGGATCACAAGACAAGTTATGGGATCAGAATGTGCTAGAATTAAATACCTTTTAGCAACTTTATTAGAGAACATGGAGCTAAGGACACTTTCAGAAGTACTGCATTCATCATCCCTTACTTCTTTAAAATACATAGAGCGATCCATAACTTTAAAGATAGTAATAACTATCACTACACAGAAAAGCAGGGTGTTTAATTCTAGTTCTCTGAGAGAATTTTGAATAGGCTCCTAGCCGATTGCTCGGGCAATGACTAGCTAGAACTAAGAGAGTCGCAAAAGTGGAAACCTTGTCTTTCAAAGGCCCGAGACTTTTGATATGGGTCTCGCAAATATATATATATATATATATATATATAATGAAACATATAACAAAGAGATAACTCTGTTATCATATCAAATATTTAATAACATATATTTTGTCGTAAGAGGTTAGAATCTCAAATATAGAGGGGGGTAGGGTATGTATACCTTTGTATGCATTAGTAGTCAAATCATTGCACAAAGGGGGTCTCTTGTCCCACAAATAAGGGGTTCTCATACACCAATTTAGGTGCGCCTAATGGTTAAGAATATGTGTATACTACTTGGAGGTCATAGGTTCAAATACAAATTTCCTTAATTAGGACATATATTGGATCTCTGTTAGTCCCTAAAGATACAATCAATCCTTGTAACTCCAAAAATAGGCCATGTAGATCTACAATTAGGCCAAAAATATATGGATTAAGGGAACACTCCATGGTTTATAGCCTTAAACTGGGTCTTGGGCCATCATTTTTACACCTACTCCTTCAAATTTGGATTGTGTTCCACCCTTGGGAAAAAAACGTCCTATCTACAAAGCATGTCATATAGTTTAGGGCCTTGTATATGGCTTCTTAGCCCAAAAAACATTAATAAGATAAATAACTATTTTTTGGCCCAACCCATGTCTTGGACCACAAGAACCATCCATGTTTCATACTAGCCTTGAAATTAGGTTCATTTTCCCTTTGTAAAGAAAATATTTCACCTCTAGGGCCTATATTATGGTCTAGGGATTCATATATGTCTTATGAGCCCCAAAATCATGGATTGGGGACTAAATCCTATGTTTTCAACCCCAAGCCATGGCTTGAACTATAAGAAACATTTCTATTGTGCACAATCCTTGAAATTTGATTTATAATCCTCCTATATGGCATACATTTCACTTGCAAACCATGTAACATCATTCAAATCCACATGCACAACCTCTAAGCCCCATGAATCATGTATTAGGGACTAAATCCTAAGTTCTTCATCCCTAATTCATGGCTTAGGCCCCAAGGATCATTCTTGTTGTGCTCAATACTTGAATTTGGGCCTCTAATCCTCCTTATAATTGTAATTCATGTGTTTCATCATGACCAAGTAGCCTTAATAAAGTTCCATGTACCTAGGGAAAGCATGACAAAAATGACCTATTGATTGGATCCTTCGGAATGAATGGACAATGTTCTATGATGCAAGTGGCCTAATTCAAAATGGGAATTTGACTTATATATATGGACATAAGATACATGGGAAAGTTAGTCATTAGAATTTTTTTAGGGGAAATGAAGACAATGGATTAGACAACATGTCAAACAAAGGAACTCAATTTTTCGTTTGTTGAAGGTCACTTATAGGGGATTTATAGGGATAGAATCAGGAAGCTCTTGAGGTCCCTACCAATCAAATGGTATGTTAAAATTAGGATCCATAATTCATTGCATGTACTGTATCTCACAACATTAATAAATGGCCTCCACTTATAACCATGTCCTCTAGCATAGCATGGAAAAAATGACCAAGTAATTAGAGTGTTTGTCAAGACAAGTCAATGTTTCACCAAGTAATTGGCCTCTTCTAAGAAAAAAAAATACCATGGATGGAATGAGATGATCCAAAAAGGATCCATAGAAGGATAAGAACAACTCAGAACTCACAGAGGCAACTTAGGACACTCAAAATGGCCTCAATAGACAAAGAAAGGGAAAAAATTCAGAGTTCCCAAAACTCAGTGAAAATGAAATTATCGCAAAGAGCACATCGCAAGATTTCTAATGGCACAAACACCTCATCAAATAGAGTTACGGATTAAAAGATATTTGTGGTCAAAGTTTGGTCAACCTAGCCCAGTCAACAGGGGATGTATTGTTGACATTAGCATCCATACTGCTGACATCAGCATTCGTACAACACATGTGGTGGGAGAAGAAGGTGACATGTGTCATAATGACGTCAACATGGTGACATGGTAGCAGCAGAGGCTTCCACGTGTCACCCAGTTTTGGCACTTTCAGACCGATTTGTGGACTAATAGGATCATGCCACGTGGCAGTGTATACAGTGACGTGGCATGATGTCGTGGCACAATGATGTGGCATGATGACATGGAACTTACATGAAAGAGGATGATGTGGTCAAATGGGAAGCTACCATGTGGCACAATCAGGGGCTTCCACGTGGCAAGCAGAAAAATCACAATGACAGTCCATGACCAAATTTTCAAGACAAATAGAAGATTGGCGGGTCCACCAAATCTAGCGCACCATGCCAAACTTTGTTTCATTCTAACTATTGGAGACTTGGATAGTGCCACCGAAAAAATTGGCAGAACAAGTTTGGGTTATATATATAAAAATATTACAACGAATTAAAACCAAAAGGGGGAGGCCCACGGGTTCGACCCCGGGACCTCCTCCCCACTATACACCTTTACATTCACGCCCAAACCAACAGGCCAACAACCTTTATTGTTATCAATGCCCACATTAATTACTTAAATGATAAGTTTGTCGAGCCATGGGAGGAAGGCATGTGTGCGATACGGCCTTGGGCACACATTTCAATGTAACAAAGTCATTAATTTCAGGTTGCAGAGGGGCACAAAACCGAGACAAATTTCTTCTTGGGCCTGGGAATGCCAAAGTCAGATCAAGGGATGGAGACAGTCATTTTTGGGTAATTAGATGCCACAAATTCAGTGGTGCTGTCTTTTTTCTGATCTGAGCATTATTTCTACAGCTTGATTTCATAATGAGGTATACTTATGTAGTTTTCCAAATTCTTTTGTTGAGTTAATGAAATAGCCTACCCATTTGAGAGTAGGACTTGGAAACGTAGTCAACCATGGATGAACTCCATTATCAAGTTTTTGTGTTCAGATTTGATGCTTATGTCTCTTCATTATTGAGTTTTTCCTTCTTTAATGGTGCACTTTAATTTATGTTCATTTAATGCAATTCTTTATAATTCACTCGATGAAAAGATCCCAGATCATGTTGGTATCAGAGCAGTCTTCTTTGACTTGAATTGTTGAGTGTGAATGCTTACTAGGGCCAAGCATAAGTAGGGTGAAGGAAATCTTAATACTTTCAATCCCGAAGTTGACCGTGCATCCTGAAGGAAGAAAATGGCTGAGGAAGACAAGTGTGATGAACATGAGAAAAACTTTCATATGGTCTTTTATCGCATGTCAGAAATGGTCGAATGAATGTATGGATATTACAAGAAGAGGATGAAGAAGAAAGGGAAGAAAAAGGAAGCACATGCTGATGTTGATGCTTCGGTAAACCAAGGGGCTGGAGGAGATCCTCCTGAGCCTCCATCTTCAACTTCAAGTTATAATTCTTCTTCCTTTGAGCATTCTAATCATTCTCATCATTCTAGCCATAAATCCTCTTTTAAGAACCATTATTAAAGCTTGATGTAAAATTTTGTTTACCTATGTTTAATGGCGATGCTAATCCTGAAAAGATAGATAATTGGATTCGACAAGTTGAAGTATATTGTCGTGTTCAACATATTTATGAAGAGGAAGTTAAAGTGAAGTTGGATTCTCTTTGGTTAAAAGACACCACTCTCTTATGGTGGGAGAGCAAGCTTCAGGACATAAGTAAGTGTGGTAATGTTCTTTCCTCATGGTCGGAATTTAAATCAGCGACAAGGAAGAAATTTTATCCATTAGGGTATTTACATAAAGCAATGATGGAATGGAAAACTTTAAGGAAAAGTAAAGGTCAAACTGTACAAAGTTTCATAGAAGAATTTAGGAATAAATATCTTTCATTAAAAATTCCTTTGGAATCTTATGAAACTTTAATGAAGTATATTGGTGCACTTCACAGTTATATTCATCATAATTTTCTCTTGTTTAACCCCACGAGTCTTGACGAAGTTTGTGTGAAAGCCACTCACCTTGAGAACAGGGGGAAGCATTTTCAAGAAGATCCCATCAAGAAACCTTCCAATCTCCCACATAAACCTTTCAAGAAGTTTAAACAGATGGAAAATAATACTGCCACAGTGATGAGAGAAGGAGGAAAGCCATCCTTCACTCATTGCAAGAAAAGCGTTCACGATGATGAACATTCTTGGAAACTGCATCCAGAGAAGAAACCAAAACAATTCGGTGGAAAGGGGAATACAAAAATCATTTCTACAGTGCAAGAAGATCTTGGTTCCAATTCAGGGGATGAAGGAAAGATCATAGCGGTTGGAGTACAAGGTAAATATTCCCTTCATGCTAGTTAAAGTTCTAATAATGAATCTCATAATGATGAACAAAATAGGAATGAATTATTTCACATAAGAGTTGTATATAAACACACTAAGATAGATACATTATTTGATCTGGGTTCCCAAGTAAACTTAATATATGAAGCACTTTTCAATAAGATGGGTCCTGAAACGAAACCACATCTGAATTGTTATCTTCTTGGTTGGGTATGTAATAAATAAAAACTTAGTGTCACCAAAAAATGTAGAGTCATATTTTCTATTTCTTCAAAGTTGATTGATGAAGTGGATTTGGATGTTGTACCACTTGATATATGTGGCATAGTGTTGGGAATTCCTTATATTTATGATAGAAAAGCAGTCTTCTTTCATCATGAGAACAAATGCCACATTACTAAGGGGGGAGTGGAATATATTGTTAGATCTCACATCATGAGGGTAAATACAACACTTGTTAGTGAAGGGAAAATGAAAAGACTCATAAACACTAATAAGAGATATGTACTCATGGTCGTAACAGAGAAAGATGTTGGGACATCCAATGCCTTGCAAGGATGTGATCCTTCTCATAAAAAGGAATTAATTGATATTGTTTCCAAGTATGATGATATTTTTCAGGAACCATATGGATTACCTCCTAAGAGGGAAATCCAACATGAGATACATCTTCAACAGGATTCTCCTCTTCCTAATGTGGGCATGTACATGATGTCAATTGTGGAGATGACAGAGATCAAGAAGAAGGTACAGGGCTTATTGGAACAAGGGGTGATCAGGCCCAGTTCATCTCATTGTTATTCTTCGATCGTGATGGTACCAAATAAAGATGGCACATGGCGAATGTGTGTCAATTATCGGGCCTTAAATAAAATAACAGTGAAAAATCGATACCCTCTTCCTCGTATAGATGATTTACTTGATTAGTTGAATAATGTTGTTTATTTCACTAAGTTGTAGTTGCATAGTGGACACCATCAAATTAGGGTCGCAAAACAATATGCATGGAAAAATGCCTTTAAAACCAAAAAAGGATTGTTTGAGTGGTTAGTTATGTCATTTGGGCTTTGTAATGATCCAAAAACTTTCATGCATGTGATGAATGATGTATTCAGGCCTTTCCTAGATGACTTTGTGATTGTGTATTTAGATAACATTCTTATTTTTAGCGGGACTTGGAATGAACATGTGAGGCGTGTAAAGCAAGTATTGGATACTTTGCAAAGGGAAAAGTTGTATGTAAAATTGTCTAAATGTGAATTTGGCAATACTTCACTTGTTTACTTAGGTCATATTGTAGGAGGAGGACAATTAAAAATTAACCCTTCCAAAATTGATGTAATTGTAAATTGGCCTGAGCCAAAAAGTGTAATCGAGGTCCAAAGCTTCTTAGGTACAGTCCAGTATTGGAGGAGGTTCATTTCAAACTTATCTTTCATAGCAGCTCCTTTGTATGACTTAACTAGTGTGAAGAACACTTTTCAGTGGGAAGGAAAGCAACAAAAATATTTTGACACTTTGAAGGAGAAGATCAGTACCACACCAGTATTAGCACTGTCGAATCTTCAACAACCTTTTGAGATCAAGACAGATTCCAATGGATATTCCATGGGTGCAGTATTGATGCAATATCGTAAGCCTCTTTGTTACCACTCTGAAACTTTTAACCAAGTTGTTGTTAACTATCCTACATATGATAAAGAGTTGTATGCATTAGTCCAAAGCGTAAAGAAATGGAAATGTTAGGGAATGAAACAATCATACATATAGATCACCAGCCCTTATAGTATCTCCAAGAACAGACCAAACTGCAAAAATCTTGACACTATAGATGGATGGGTTTTCTACAAAAATTTAATTTGGTAATCAAGTACAAAAAAGGTACAAGTAAAAAGGTATCCGATATGCTTTCTAGACCTCCTATTGTTGCTTCTATTATTTTGAAGAATACTTCTTTATCTCATGATAGCTATGTAGAACAATATGCCATCGATGAATATTTTAAAGAAGTATATAAGAAGCTAACCCATGGTGCATAGGTAGAGAACTATTTTCTGTAGGGAAAACTACTCTACCATCTTGGAAAGCTATGTATTCCAACAAGTGAAAAAGTCCATGTAATACGAAAATCTCACACTTCTCTTGTGTCTGGGAATTTTGGGGTAGGAACAACTATGGCTCATTTGCGAAAATTTTGTTATTGGAATCAAATGAAAGCAATTGTAACTAAATATGTAAAGCGGTGTGTGATGTGCTCTACTTGTAAGCCCACTAATAGAAAACTGGGGCTATACTCACCACTTTGTGTTCCATCCCATCCATGGGAAATTATCTCCATGGATTTTTTAGGGGGTTTACCAATGACCAAAGGAGGTCATGAATAATTGTATGTTGTAGTGGATAGGTTCAACAAGATGTGTATATTGATGCCATGTAAAAAGTAGATCACTGCTAAGAAGACTGCTAATCTCTTCTTTCAGCATGTTTGGGTTCACTTTGGGTTACCCACATCCATTGTCTTGGATAGAGATACTCGATTCCTTGGGGACTTTTGGACTAGATTGTGGAGGATGATGGATACACAATTGAAGAGGAGCACTTCTTTCCATCCACAGTCCGATGGACAGACATAGGTGGTAAACAAAACAATGGTACTTTTACTTTGAGGCTACTGCAACAAGCATCCCAAGTTATGGGATGAACAGATACCCTATGTACAACATGCTTACAACCGAGCTTTACATTCCTCCACTCAGAGTTCACCTTTTGAGACATGTTTTGGGTACCTACCCAAGTTTCCTTTGGACTTGATGTATGGAAGAGATGTCGATGTGAATGAAGAATGAACAGAGGAAAGAGACCACAAGTTAATCTAGAGAATCTAGTAGGTGCATCAGACAATCATGGAATATTTGGAGAAAAGTCAAGCACAATATAAAGCTCGGCATGACAAGCACAAGTTTGATAATCAGTTCTAGGTTGGAGACTGGGTATGGCTTCACATCGGCAAGGAGATATTTAAGGGTGAAGGAAATAAACTCAAGCCCATTCATTATGGACCCTTCACTATCTTGGATAAAAGTGGTACCAATGATTTTCGTCTAGATCTTCCACCTTATATGTATATTTACTCAGTGTTGAACGTCGAGAACTTGAAACTTTTTGAGCCTCCAATGATCATGGATCAAGATGAGGAAGTTTCAATACCTTCAGTTGATGAGTTTGCACCTGAGTACTTGGATGAGTTACAGGAAGATATCATCCTGGATAGAAGGACAAGGACTTCATGTAGGGGTGATGTTTATTATCTTTGAGTAGGCGTAAAGGGCACACATCCAAGCAAGGCAAAGTGGATTGAAAAGGACAAAGTGAGGGGACTCTTCCCTCACTTACCTATTGATTGATGAAATATTTTGGTGGTCCAAAAAGCTATCAGTGGGAAGGAGTGATCCAAAAAGGATCCAGATAAGGATAAGAACAACTCATAACTCACAGAGGAAACTTAGGACACTCATAATGACCTCAATAGACATCGAAAGGGAAAAAATTCAAAGTTCCCAAAACTCAGTGAAAATTACATTATCGCGAAGAGTGCATCACAAGATTTCTAATGATGCAAACGGCTCATCAAAATAAGTTACGGATTGAAAGAATTCAGGGTCAAAGTTTGATCAACCTAGCCCATTTAGCAGGGGATGAGTCAACATCCGTATTGTTGACGTCAGCATCCGTACAGATGACTTCATCATTCGTACAACACACATGGAAGGAGAAGAAGGTGACACGTTTCATGCTAATGTCAGCATGGTGATGTGGTAACACTAGAGACTACCACGTGTCACCCATATTTGGGACTTTTGGACTGATCCGTGGACCAATAAGATCATGCCACGTGGTAGTCTGTACAGTTCATACAATGACATGGCATGATGATGTGGCACTAACATGGATGAGGATGACGTGGATGAATGTGAGGTTGTGATGTGTTCCAATCAGAGGCTACCACATGGAAGGTGGAAAAAGCACAATGAAAGCCCGTGACCAAAGTTTGAAAAAAAATTAGAAGATTGGCGAGTCTGCCAAAGCTGGCGGACCACGCCAAACATGGTCGCATTCTAACCGTTGGAGACTTGGATAGCGCCACCGCCAAAATTGGCAGAACAAATTTGGGTTATATAAGATGGGTCTTGAAATGAAACCACATCTGAATCGTTATCCTCTTGGTTGGGTATGTAATAAATAAAAACTTAATGTCACCAAAAAATGTAGTCATATTTTCTATTTCTTCAAAGTTGTTTGATGAAGTGGGTTTGGATGTTGTACCACTTGATATATGTGGCATAGTGTTGGGAATTCCTTATATTTATGATAGAAAAGCAGTCTTCTTTCATCATGAGAAAAAAAACCACGTTACTAAGGGGGGAGTGGAATATATTGTTAGATCTCACATCATGAGGGTAAATACAACACTTGTTAGTGTAGGGAAAATGAAAAGAATCATGAATACTAATAAGAGATATGTACTCATGGTCGTAAGAGAGAAATATGTTGGGACATCCAATGCCTTGCAAGGATGTGATCCTTCTCATAAAAAGGAATTAATTGATATTGTTTCTAAGTATGATGATATTTTTTAGGAACCATATGGATTACCTCCTAAGAGGGAAATCTAACATGAGATACATCTTCAACATGATTCTCCTCTTCCTCATGTGGGCATGTACAAGATGTCAATTGTGGAGATGACAGAGATCAAGAAGAAGGTACAAATCTTATTGGAACAAGGGGTCATCAACCCCAGTTCATCTCATTGTTATTCTTCGATCGTGATGGTGCCAAAGAAAGATGGCACATGGCGAATGTGTGTCAATTATCGGGCTTTCAATAAAATCACGGTGAAAAATCAATACCCTCTTCCTCGTATAGATGATTTACTTGATCAATTGAATAATGTTGTTTATTTCACTAAGTTGTATTTGCATAGTGGATACCATCAAATCAGGGTCGCAGAACAATATGCATGGAAAAATGCCTTTAAAACCAAACAAGGATTGTTTGAGTGGTTAGTTATGTCATTTGGGCTTTGTAATGCTCCAGAAACTTTCATGCATGTGATGAATGATGTATTCAGGCCTTTCCTAGATGACTTTTTGATTGTGTATTTAGACGACATTATTATTTTTAGCGAGACTTGGGATGAACATGTGAGGCATGTAAAGCAAGTATTGGATACTTTGCAAAGTGAAACGTTGTATGTAAAATTGTCTAAATGTGAATTTGGCAAGACTGCACTTGTTTAGTTAGATCATATTGTAGGAGGAGGAAAATTAAAAATTGATCCTTCCAAAATTGATGTAATTGTAAATTGGCCTGAGACAAAAAGTGTAACCGAGGTCCAAAGCTTGTTAGGTGCAGTCCAGTATTGGAGGAGGTTCATTTCAAACTTATCTTTCATAGCAGCTCCTTTGCATGACTTAACTATTGTGGAGAACACTTTTCAGTGGGAAGGAAGGCAACAAAAATCTTTCGACGCTTTGAAGGAGAAGATCAGTACCACACCAATATTAGCACTGTCGAATATTCAACAGTCTTTTGAGATAGAGAAAGATTCCAGCGGATACGCCATGGGTGCAGTATTAATGCAATATTGTAAGCCTCTTTGTTATCATTCTGAAACTTTTAACCAAGTTGTTGTTAACTATCCTACATATGATAAAGAGTTGTATGCATTAGTCCAAAGCGTAAAAAAATGGAAGAACTACTTGTTAGGGAATGAAACAATCATACATACAGATCACCATCCCTTACAATATCTCCAAGAACAGACCAAACTGCAAAAATCTCGACAATACAAATGGATGGGTTTTCTACAACAATTTAATTTGGTAATCAAGTACATAAAGGGTACAAGTAACAAGGTATCCGATATTCTTTCTAGACCTCCTATTGTTGCTTCTATTATTTTGAAGAATACTTCTTTATCTCATGATATCTATGTAGAACAATATGCCATCGATGAATATTTTAAAGAAGTATATAAGAAGCTAACCTATGGTGCACAGGTAGAGGGTAGAGAACTATTGTCTACAAGGAAAACTACTCTACCATCTTGGAAAGTTATGTATTCCTACAAGTGAACGAGTCCATGTAATACGAAAAGCTCACACTTCTCTTGTGTCTGGGAATTTTGGGGTAGGAACAACTATGGCTCATTTGCAAAGGTTTTGTTAATGGACTCAAATGAAAGCAATTGTAACTAAATATGTAAAGGGGTGTGTGATGTGTTCTACTTGTAAGCCCACTAATAGAAAACTGGGGCTATACTCACCACTTTGCGTTCCATCCCATACATGGGAAAGAATCTCCATGGATTTTGTAGGGGGTTTACCAATGACCAAAGGAGGTCATGAATATGTGTATGTTGTAGTGGATAGGTTCAACAAGATGTGTATCTTGATGCCATGTAAAAAGAAGATCACTGCTAATAAGACTACTAATCTATTCTTTCAGCATGTTTGGGTTCACTTTGGGTTACCCACATCCATTGTCTCAGATAGAGATACTCGATTACTTGGGGACTTTTGGACTAGCTTGTGGAGGATTATGGATACCAAATTGAAGAGGAGCACTGCTTTCCATCCATAGACCGATGGGCGGACATAGGTGGTAAAAAAAACAATGGTACTTTTACTTCGAGGCTACTGCAAAAAGCATCCCAAGTTATGGGATGAACAGATACCCTATGTACAACATGCTTACAACCGAGATTTACATTCCTCCACTAAGAGTTCACCTTTTGAGACATGTTTTAGGTACCTACCCAAGGTTCCTTTGGACTTGATGTATGGGAGAGATGTCGATGTGAATGAAGAACAAACAGAGGAAAGAGACCGCAAGTTAATCTAGAGGATCCAGTAGGTGCACCAGACAATCATGGAATATTTGGAGAAAATTCAAGCACAGTATAAAGCTCGACATGACAAGCACAAGTTTGATAATCAGTTCTAGGTTGGAGACTGGGTATGGATTCACATCAACAAGGAGATATTTAAGGGTGAAGGAAATAAACTCAAGCCCATTCATTATGGACCCTTCACTATCTTGGAGAAAAGTGGTACGAATGCTTTTCATCTGGATCTTCCACCTTATATGCAAATTTACTCAGTTGTGAACATCGAGAATTTGAAACTTTTTGAGCCTTCGATGATCATGGATTAAGATGAGGAAGTTTCAATACCTTTAGTTGATGAGTTTGCACCTGAGTACTTGGATGAGTTACAAGAATATAGCATCCTGGAGAGAAGGACGAGGACTTCACACAGGGGTGATGTTGATTATCTTTGAGTAGGCTTAAAGGGCACACATCCAAGCAAGGCAAAGTGGATTGAAAAGGACAAAGTGAGGGGACTCTTCCCTTACTTACCTGTTGATTGATGAAATATTTTGGTGGTACAAAAAGCTATTAGTGGGAAGGCGTGATCCAAATAGGATCTAGATAAGGCTAAGAACAACTCATAACTCATAGAGGCAACTCAGGACATTCAGAATGGCCTCAATAGAAATTGAAAGGGAAAAAATTCAGAGTTCCCAAAACTCAGTGAAAATGAAATTATTGCAAAGAGCACATCACAAGATTTCTAACGACACAAACGGCTCATTAAACGAAGTTACAGATTGAAAGAATTCACGATCAAAGTTTGATCAACCTAGCCCAGTTAGTAGGGGATGAGTCAGCATCCGTATTGTTGATGTTGGCATCCGTACAGATGACTTCATCATCCATACAACACACGTGGAAAGAGAAGAAGGTGATATGTTTCATGTTGATGTCAGCATGGTGATGTGGCTGCACTAGAGGCTACCACGTGTCACCCATTTTTGGGACTTTTCGATCGATCCATGGACCAATAGGATCGTGCCACGTGGTAGTCTATATGGTTCATATAAAGACGTGGAATGATGCTGTGGCACAGTGATGTGGAATGATGATGTGGTGCTAACATGGATGAGGACGATGTGGCCGAATGGGAGGCTGCCATGTGGTCCAATCAGGGGCTACCACATGGCAGGTGGCAAAAGCACAATGACAACCCATGACCAAATTTGGAAAAAAAATTAGAATATATGCGGGTCTGCCAAATCTGGCGGACCACGCCAAACTTGGTCGCATTCTAACCGTTGGAGAAATGGATAGAGCCACCGCCAAAATTGGCAGAACAACTTTGGGTTATATCTATATATATATATATATTACAACGAATTAAAACCAAAAGGGGGAGGCCTACAGGTTTGACCCCGGGACCTCCTCCCCACTATACGCCTTTACATTCACGCCCAAACCAACAGGCCAACAACCTTTATTATTATCAATGCCCACATTAATTACTTAAATGCTAAGTACATCGAGCCATGGGAGGAAGGTGTGCGTGTGGTATGACCTTGGGCATGCATTTCAATGCAACATAGTCATTAATTGCAGGTTGTAGAGGGGCATGAAAACCAAGACAAATTTCTTCTTGGGCCTGGGAGTGCCAGAATCAGATCAAGGCATGGACACAGTCATTTTTGGGTAATTTGGCGCCACAAATTCAGTGGTGTTGTCTGTTTTCTGATCTGAGCATTATTTGCAGCTTGATTTTGTTGGAGAAATTTCTATTTTTGGCACACTAGTTTAGTGGGAGTAACACTAGTTCAGTGGGAGTTAACTGACTTGTTCTATTTTAGACTTTATAATCTTAAACCATCATTATTATGCATGAATTCTTAATTATAGGATGTCATTGCTTATATGAGTGAAGATCACTCACTCATTGATTAGATCATAATATGCATTGATTCTCATTCTTCATTGTGTATCTCTCTTCCTTTTCTTGATAAGCTTTGTTTGTGCATGATTTAGCTAGATCTCCTGTGCAGGTTTCCAAGAAACACTGACATGGTATCAAAGAAATGTTGCTTGGAGCAAGCCAGACAAGCCAAAGAATAAGGAAAATCAGAGTTTTGGCGAGATAAATCTGTGGTCATACCTTTCAGCAGTTATGTCTCCAAAAGTATTAATGTTTTGAGGAAACAACCCACACTAGAAGTAAATCGACCCATTCTGCAAGTGGGTTTTCAACCGTTTGGCTCAATTCCTCAACATTTGCTCAGAAAGTAAGCTGCAAGATAGCCTCCTGAAATTGATACAAATCCATGGTTGTACCTTTCTACATTCATTGCTCCCAAAATATTAAGTTTTTGAGGAAACAGGTCGTGTAAGAAGTAAATCGACCCATTATGCAAGTGGGTTTTCAATTGTTTGGCGAAATTCCTCACTGTTTTCTCATAAATTAAGTCGGAAGATCGTCTCCTGAAACTAATACGAATTTTCACTTAAAGTGCCCTTTCTGTTGTGATTTCTTAATTTTTCACTTGAAGATTGAGAGTAAATTTTTAGGGGTTCTTAGAAACGGTGGAAGAGATGGAAAGGACAACTATTATATAGTCAAACTTGGTGGTAATCCTCACACCATACAATTATTTTGATTGGAAGCCTAAGGCAGAATTCCAACTCAGAAGGAAAGGGTTGTATAATTTGACGATGGTGACAGAAACAGAACCTGCATCAACGATTGAGAAGATGAGATGGGCGAACTGTAAAGATTATGCCACAAGAATACTTCTTGAGTTAATCTCCACTGATTTATGGTTTCATGTTGTTGCATGCAAGACTCCAAACGAGATCTGGACCACCTTATAAGGATTCTTTGGAAAGCAGGATGAGATGTGACGTCATATGCTTGAGGTAGAGTTGAATACGTTAGACCCTAAAAGTTTTGATAATATACAAGATTTATTTACTAAATTTAAATCTTTGATTTTGAGCTTGGGTGAAACAACTTATTCTAACAATCTTGACCAATCTAGGACCATAATACATTGTATATGTCTCCAATTTCCATTCTGGTAGATGTCTTTTTGGAACAAATTGGAAAATGCCTACGTTGGCTCAATTCATTGAGTCTCTTACACAAGAGCACACAAAACTCATACATATGGGCCTCATGAAAGATCACAAAGCACATGCACTCACCATGCATGATGGAAAAGGGTCATCCAAATAGAACAAGAAGGGGGGATATTCCAAACCCTTTAATGATTCTTCAGGTTCCAAAGACTCTTCAAATTCTAAAAATAAGAAGGGAAAACAATGCACTTCCTGCAATAAATCGAATTGTGAAGAATCCACATGCATGAAGAAATAGATCGATCTTATGGCACATGCACTTCAGCAGAACAACCTTGGAAACTTCATTCCAAAGGGAGTCAAGAAGCAGAAGGAAGAAGATCCTTTTCCTAAGAAAGGTATTCATCATGCTCTAGTTGAAATTAATTCCTCATTTGATTCATGGATTATAGATTCCGGTGCATCCCATCATATGGTAGTGAAAGAGGAAATTTTCTCTTCCTTGAGTCCATGCTCAAGACCCCCTATTCTCATGGGGGATGATACTCGAGTATCAGTAGCAGGAGAAGGGAGAGTGGAACTCCACAATGGAATTTTTGAGAATGTTCTCCATGTTCCAAAGCTTTCTATGAATCTTCTCTTAGTTTATCAGATCACTCAAAAATGTAAAAAGGTTGAATTTACATCAAATTCAGTTTCAGTAATTGACATGCATGACAATTCCATCATTGCAATTGGTGAGGTGAATCACAAGTCAACGTTGTATATATTCACTAAGTTTTCTGACGATGACTCGTCTATTCTACTTACACATAAGGAGAGTACTTTGCATGCACCTCCATTACAACATGCATATACTCTTGTGCTTCCATCAGTTTCAGAAATCATAGATGATTCCATACACTCAGATTCTGTACATGGAAATAAGTAGGTAGTACAACTAGATAAGAAGCCAACATCGAAGCTTCAACAAATCCCAAGAAGGCACATACCACACTTCATGCAACGAGCAACCTTGTAGGGAATCCATTGGATTCGAAGACGAATAGATCTTAGCATGAGGATCCTTCTCATGTACTTTCAGCTTCAGAACCTGCGATGCCCATGCATTGCTATATGGTTCAATCCACTGATATTCAGAACTACAATAAGGTTGTGGGAAATCCATTATGGAAATAATCCATTCAGAAGGAGTATGACTCACTCCTAAAGAATCAGACTTCGCATCTCGTTCCACTTCCACCAGAAAGGAATATTTCCAGGTGCAGATGGGTCCATAGGATCAAGAGGTACAACGCTAGATAGGTTGTCAAAGGACTTCATTAGATCCATAAATATTTCTACATCTTCACAAAGACTTTCAGTGAGTAGAATTTTTAGACTTTGCGGGATCGTCTTGCAGTGAAGAACACAATTGCCTAGCAACTACCATTTTCTTCTTTTGATACATTATCTTTTGAGGGGGGGTTTTGTTCCCACGTGGTTTTCCCTCTTTCCTCACTTTTATTCAGTGTTCATTAGTTGCATTGTATATGAGTACCTAATATGGCCTAGTAGCCCGGACTCATTGTTTACTCCATATTGATGTTCAGGGGTGGTGTTGGAGAAATTTCTATTTTCGACACACTAGTTCAGTAGGAGTAACACTAGTTCAGTGAGAGTTAACTGACTAGTTCTATTTTAGAATTTCTAATCTTAGACCATCACTATTATGCATGCATTCTTAATTATAGGATGTCATTGCCTATATGAGTGAAGATCATTCACTCATTGATTAGATCATAATATGCATTGATTCTCATTCTTCATTGTGTATCTCTCTTCCTTTTCTTGATAATATTTGTTTGTGCAGGCTTTAGCTAGATCTCTTGTGCAGGTTTCCATGAAACACTGACAGATTTCAAAATGAGGTATACTTATGTATTTTTCCAAACTCTTTTGTTGAGTTAATGAAAGATCCTACCCATTTGAGAGCAGGACCTAGAGACGTAGTCCACTAGTTACAGACTCTATTATCAAGTTTTTGTGTTCAAATTTGATTCTTATGTCTCTTCATTACTGAGCTTTTTCTTATTTAATGGTGCATTTTAATTTATGCTCATTTAATGCAATTCTTTATAATTCACTCAATGAAAAGATCCCAGATCATGACCGGTTTGTTGTCAGTGTTGTTCCATGGATACAAATAAATATGTTATCCCTGGGGCATCGTGAATTGTCCATACAAGCATTGCATGCAATTTAAATTCCCTTTGCACACTTACTGCTCTAGAGATATCATACATAGTGACACCCTTCCATAACTCTAGTAACTTGTCAATAAGAGGCTCGATATATACATTCATATATTTGACTTGGTACTTACCTAATTGATTTAACATTAAATGCATAATTACTATGTATATGAGTAAATAAAAATATATCAAAAATGATTATAAGATCACATAATTGAACATATAATGGATTTGATCTGAAACCATGTGAGTCTCTCCATAAGGAATAAGGAGTAGTTACAAGATGGCTTTCTTGTGGCTAGTAGCTTCTGTACCAAATCAAATATCAGGACCAATCTGCCTTTCAAGTCTTTGTTCTTTTTCTTGAGGTCACGAGCTTCCTGGCATGTCTGTTCTAATGCTTCCCAATTTGAGTAAGTATGATTTATCCAGATTTGTCTGTGCACTTGCAGGTTTTTGGCTTGTGTTTCAGCATACTCTTTATTCCATTTTTGTATTTCTACCTGCTCATCCCATAGCTGAGTCTGTGTTTCAGCGTTGGAAGTAGTGGGATGAGGTAAGGTTTGAGTAGATTGTTCCCTAGAAGTGGAGAGATTGATCTGGTTGGGAGGTGTAAATTCCTCCAAAGGCATTGTTTGCACAACCTTGTTGACAACAGTAGGGGATTCTTTTGTTGCAATGCAGGGTTCAGTCTTGAGCCTGGGAGAGCCTGTTGATTCTTGTGTTGCAGCAGGTTCAATCTTGAGCTTACTAGAGCCTGCTGGTTCTTTTGTTGCAGCAGGTTCAGTTTTGAGCTTGGTAGGGCCTGCCGGTTCTTGTGTTGCAGCAGGTTCTTCCTTGACTTCAAAGGGTGAAGGAGTAGGGGCTGCTCCTGGCACTAGGACTTGAATCACCTTATAGCCTACCTGATAGTAAATATCTTCACATTGGCAACACATATATTCTTTGCACAGGCTTTCTGTAGTTTTCTCTGACAAGGTTGTTATACGGTCTAAGGTGTACAAATTTAGTTCATTTTCATATGCTTCCTTTTCCCTGGCTAGTTCCTGCTTATATGCTTCCAGTTCTGACTTTAAAAACTCATTTTCCTACAAGACAGATGCCATTGTTGTTTCTGGTTGTTGGGAAGGAGCAGCAGGAATGGTAGCTGCTGCTTGTGTTTCAGCTTCTTGGTGTAGGAAAAGTAAAGTTGCAGCACCCTCAACCTCTAATTCCTGTATATCAATTTCAATATCAGTGGTTGGTTCTTGTGTTTCAACCACTGAATGGGTAGCTGGTTTTTCAGCCACTTTTCTTGAGGAGGGTGGTGTTGCAGCATTCTGGGTCTGTGATTCCTGTAATTCAATTTCAATATCAGTGGTTGGTTCTTGTGTTTCAGCCACTGGATGGGTAGCTGGTTCTTGTGTTTCAGCTACTTTATTTGAAACAAATGATGTCTGGGTATCTGGTTCCTGTAACTCAATTTCAATGTCAGCGGCTGGTTCTTGTGTTTCAGCCGTAGTTGTTTCTTGTGTTTCAGCTATGGTTGGTTCTTGTGTTTCAGCCACTGAGTGGGTAGCTGGTTCTTGTGTTTCAGCTACTTTATGTGAGACAGATGATGTTACAGTATCTTGGGCATCTGGTTCTTGTGTTTCAGTGTCCGTGGTTGGAATAGGAAAAGATCCCAGGATTGGGGAGGTTGGAGGTGTACGGGGTATCAGTCGAATTGATGGGGAGTCTAGGGTAGTGGTCATAAAGGGTGGCCTTGTTGAGGCTCTTGTTCGCTTTTTCCGTAAGAAGGGTGGAAAAAGGGGAGTTTTCTTTTATTTTCGTGAAGGTCTTTCTTCAATGATGGGGCAGGAGGGATTATCCGGTTCAGAGTCATCACTTAGAATATGAAAGGCGGGAGTGGATGATTCTGGTATGGTATGCGACGGATTTGGTATGGTAGGGGGACTGGTTGGTTCTATGGGCGGGCTATTGGGTATTTCAAGGGAGTCTGGGGGGTTTTGCGGTTGCTTCTCCTGAGGATTTTCAGGAATTTCGGCAGTTGGTTGGGGGTTTATGGGTGGGTTATTTAGTGGACGGTTTTGTTGAGCAAAACCCCTGTGGATGAGAAATTGGACAAGATGGTGGTGGGTGAGTGAAAGGGTTGGATCTTTAGCCTTTCTGCAATAATGTGCCATATTTTTCAAATAGCCCAGCAAATAATAAGGAATATTGACCCGTCTTTTATGCCTTAAATGAGAAAGCAGAAGAAAGTCATGCTGATAAACTACCTGATATCGACCTTCGCAGGTCAAGTAATTCTTGATGAACCTTGCGACTTCCGGCCATGGGGGTGGCAATGAGCTGAGCTGAACACCCCTGCCTTTCAGTTCAATTCGTTCATCGGGCAGGAAGAAGTTCTGCTGAACATTCCCAATGATATGTTTTCGGCTGAACATACGATTGTCATCGATAGGGAGGCCTGAGACCTCTGCTATATCTTCTTCTGTTACTTATATTCGAACCCCTTCGACGAAAGAATGGTCCTCCTGAAGATTTTGGGCGAATTGCAGGACCTGTTGTTCATTATACCCCTAAAGTCTCTGGAAGTAATTGAGCCATCCTGCCTGCTGGAAGATTTGATACGCTGCTGGATAGTGTTATAACAACGTTGTGGTGGCGGGCTCATTCCATATGACAGATCCTCCCATGGCTACCAGCTCGATAAGATACAGCGTCGAGAGTTTGTGTATTAGCTTCTGCGCAGAGTGAGTTTTCCGAGCGACATTATGCAGGAATAGTGGTTAAATGCACGAAAGGGTGGTGAAATAGGGATGGCGGCGGTGAAATCGGGTGAAATGATGGTATCGTGGATTTGATGTGTACTTCCCCTCCTGTCAAGTGCGGCTAGTAATGATTGCACTTGAATGGTCATAATGACTTAGAATCTTTCTCATTAACTATAGCCTAACTGAATTACATAAAATTTACATACCTCACCTTATCGTTTGATTCGTTCTACAAACAACATATCATGCCTGTCCGTGGTAGTCCTGTCATGGCGAAGACTTTTGATCTAATAGATGAATTGTGTCAAGGGTTTGCTGTCTAGAAGGACGAACTATAATCTGAGGGCGTAAAAGCTTGCTGACAGACAATGGTGAAAGACTGGTGTTTCAGCAACAGAGAAAAACGAAACAATTGTTGTAGATGAAGAACTGCTGAGCAATGGTGTTTCAGCATCGGAAGAAAGTCAAAAGTGTTGAACGGTGGTGTTTCAGCATCGGAAGAAAGTCAACAGTGTTGAACAGTGGTGTTTCAGCATCGGGAAAATAGTGAAAAGTTGCTGGTAATGGTGTTTCAGTAACAGAAGGAAGAAGGAGAAACAATTGCTGGACGGAGTTGTTTCGTCGATGAAAATGGTGAGGAAATGGTGGACTGGAGTGTTTTGGGAAAAAAAAGAGTGTTGAACAGCGGTGTTTCAGCATCGGGAAAAATAGTGAAAAGTTGTTGGTGATGGTGTTTCAGCAACAAAAGGGAAAAGGCGAAACAATTGCTGGACGGAGTTGTTTCGTCGATGAAAATGGTGACGAAATGGCGGACTGGAGTGATTTGGGAGTGGGAAAAAGGTGTTGAACAGTGGTGTTTCAGCATCGGGAAAAATAGTGAAAAGTTGCTGGTAATGGTGTTTCAGCAACAGAAAAGAAAAGGCGAAACAATTGTTGGACGGTGTTGTTTCGTCGATGAAGGATGGTTAAGAGATGAGAAAAAGTGGTAAAAAGGTTGCCAAACATGATGGGAAAAAGTGTGAGTTTGGTGGTAGTGGTGTTTCAGTAATGAAGGAAAGGGAACGAATTGCTGACAGTGGTGTTCCGGCAACAGAGAAAAGTCAAAAGTGCTAAAGGGTGGTGGTTCAGCATCGGAGGCAAGTCAAGAGTGTTGAACAGTGGTGTTTCAGCATCGGAAGAAAGTCAACAGTGCTGATCAGTGGTGTTTCAGCATCGGGAAAGCTTTTCTCTTTGAAGTAGGATCGTCCTTTCCTGGTGGCCTGTACTTCGATCGAGGATTCTGCAAAAATCGACTGTAGCATGGTATTTCTTGACAGGGATTATTAGTGAATAAAATCTAATCTAATCTAATACTAAAGAAAATTTACTTAAAAGAATTAATTGTTATTAGGGGTAGAAACTCCCTCAATGAAAAGGAACTGGGCGTCTGCCATGCATGTGGCCTTAAAATCTTCTTTAGAAATTGGACATTGATACAGACGGAGCCGATGACCATTTACAAGTAACGGGGTTTTGGAGTCATCGATTGTGAGGAGCCTTACTGTTCCATTGGGGAAAACTGTGTCTACTTCATAAGGTCCAAGACATCTTGTACGCAGTTTCCCTTGAAATTCTTTGAACCGGGAATCATACAGTAGGGCCCAATTACCTTTTTGGAACTGCTTGTTCTTAATATTTTTGTCATGCCATTTTGATCTTTGCTGTTGAATTATGGTTGTTTGTTGAATGGCATCTAATCTGTTCTCCTCCAATTCATCAAGCTACTGTAACCTGGCTGTCTATGCATCATTTAAATCAAGGTTGACAACTAAAGCAGTCCTTAAGGTTTTTATCTCAAATTCCACAGGAAAGACAACACTCTTTCCATACACTAATTCATAGGGAGAGAATCCTGTAGTGTTTCTTCAAGTAGTTTTGTAGGCCCGTAGTGCTTCAGGGAGCCTGTAGGACCAATCCTTTCTATTTTCCTTCACTGTTTTTGTGAGAATGGCTTCTATTACTTTGTTTGTGCTTTCCACCTATCCATTGGCTTGGGGGTGG
>JZKD02S0061968.1:82257-105232 GCA_000966675.3 Picea glauca
GACAAAGACATTCAACCAGTGTGGCATCTCCTTAAATACCCTTCCAAAACTTTCCTACCACTTCTAGCACGTTACTTCCTTCTATCTTTGTTTCCTAGAGGATATGAATGTTTGGTTGATATGATCTTATCATTTCTCTTAATGTTTCCTTCTTCTCCACATTACCCATTCCTTTGTATTTCCAAGACATAACCTTCATCATTTACTAGATTGCAATTTGGTACAATTTCCAAAGGCATTTTCCATAGTTGGTTGAGAGGAAAAATTGTGCCCCTAGTTGTTATTGCCTCTCTCTTTTCATTATTAGTTTTGTGGCCACTTTTTTGTTTTGATTTTTCCATTTCTCCCTTCTCATCCTCTTGATGTTGAACATTGATCCTTATTCTTTGTCACCATACCACTAAATGAGGGCTATAGGCTACAAGGGGTAGGAGAGGATGAAAAACAAATAGTTAATGATGGGGGAGCAAGTTGAGAGACAAATTCCTCAAAAACCAAAGGTGAAGCCAAGGAACAAGGGAGAGGGGATAGGATCTAGGGGTGGGAGGGGAAGGATCCAAAAAGGAGTATGGAGGGAATGACATGGAGGATTTTAAGGCCCCTAAAGCCATATGTTAAGGCCCTTAAGTCCCTATGTTAAGGCCCTAACATTCATTTAATATTAGTTTATTAGTTATGGTTAGGTTATCTTAGTGTAGGTTACATCATGCTCACTTTATATCATATAAATGTGTGTTATGAATGATCCCACATACATAATGATTATGGGATAAGAATGGTTTACAATGCAATACCTACACCAATAAATTTACCACTCTAGTAGTTGTATTTAGGGTAGTTATTTTTGTATACTAAAACATGGTCAACCACGTGTTAGAGGTAATTATGTTAAGTTTTAGTGGTTTATCAATATTAACTCATCTTGTTTTGCCTTAGGAGAAGAAAATACTACCACATAATTGACTCAAATAATTTGGAGGCATGTCAACATTCTTTATGGAGAGGGAAAACTTTACCTATAGAAGAAGCAAGTCTCTTCATGATGGTTTTAACCCTTTATTTATGGGAATTGAATTTGATGATGACTTGGACACATTATTATAGGAATGAAAAAATATAGTGTTTGAGTAATATTTTTGTTGTTTTCATACAATTGATATCCTTGTAAATCTACATACCTTTGATATAATGGTAGCTATCCACCTCTTCCAAATTATTTTTTGTATGAAGGGATTAGGTGCCATGGGATTAAGTGTGTGGTTAGGTGTCCAAACCAGAATATTTCCTAGTGTATAAGTTGGAATTAAGGGATTGTGGGTTAAGGGATTAGAGAATTAGAAGGTTTGAGGGCAATATATTTAGGGTTTATTAGGTTAGGGGTCATAGTGGCCAGGTCACAAACATTGGTGGTTATGGGTTATCTACATTAGGTGTTTTGGTGTGTGCGTTAGGGATTAAGGGGTAGTGGATTTAGGTTAGAGGCTAGTTAATAGATTAATGTTTGGTATGTGTTACATTTTTCGAGACCGCATTATATTTAGGTGGTTTTTCAGCACATGGTTTCTTTGCCGATGGTTTTCTATTTTCGATTAAGGAATTAGGGTTTTGGACTAATCCAGGTCATTGGGTTAGGTTTTTGGATGTCATTGGCTCCTATATGTAGTTTGTATTATAAACATTGTAACACAATGAATGAATATAGAATATGTTGGTTTTCCCAGTTTGGGTTTCCAGGGGAAAAATATCTATGTAATGTTTGTATTTTCCATTATATCTTTTATGTTCTTTTATGAATATCTATTTGCAATAGATATTGTATAAGGTTAGAATTTACATTTGGTATCATAGCTTTATTGGCTTCAGGGGGATGTCTTTGTGGTCAAGGGTTTGGCTTGAGACTGTGATAAGCCTTGTTACAGTGGGAGATCTATGATATTGATTTTTCAGGTGAAAAGAAATGGCAAGCAATTCAAAGATGGAGATCAAGAAGTTTAATGGGAAAAGTTTTGAGCTGTGGAAGCTCAAGATGGAAGATCTATTGGTGGACAGAGATCAATGAATCATGGTAGATCCAGGTACTACACTTATAGGAACTTCTGCAGATGACTGGAAAAATTTGGATCGGAAGGAAAAGAGCACAATCCGACTATGTCTCTCCGATTCAGTATTACTGAATGTGTCAGAGGAATCTACAACCAAGGATTTATGGGAAAAGTTGGGGATGTTGTATCAATCTAAGTCCCTGGTAAATAAACTATTCTTGAGAAAGAAGTTGTATAACCTGAGGATGAGAGATGGAGACTCGATGGCAGAGCATTTGAACGCCTTCAATACCGTGGTAAGTCAGTCAGTATCTGTTGAGGTTAAAATTTCAGATGAAGATAAATGTATCAACTTGTTGTGTTATTTACCAGACTCGTGGGATAGTACGATTGTGGCCATAGGTAGTAATACAAATTCCTTGAAGTTTGAAGAAGTGGTTTCATCTTGGTTTTCAAATAAGATGAGACAGAAGAATATGGAAGGACATAGCACAGATGCATTATTTGCAAGAGGACGTTCCCAGGAAATAAATACATCTAATTTCTCAAGTGGGAGATCTAAGTCTAAGGGTAGATCTAAATCTCCCAGAAAGTTTGTAAGGGTATGTTGGAGATGTGGAAAATAAGGGCACTATAAGAAGCAGTGTAGATCCAAAGTTGAGAAAAATAAGGGATCTGAAGAACCTTCTTCTACAAAAGAAAAGACCTCAAAGGAAGAAGGAGGGGATGTGTACTTGGCCTCTTCAAGCACACATGTAGATCATGAGTCATGGTTGGTTGAATCTGGTGCATCCTTTCATATGACTCCCCACAGGAAGTGGTTCTGCGAATATGAAAAGTATGATGGAGGTAATGTTTTCTTATGTAATAATTCGACAACCAGAATCATAGGAAGAGGAAGGGTCAAGTTGAGGCTCGTAGATGGAAGGATTAGAACACTGCCTGGTGTTCTTCACATCCTTGGTTTGGCTAGAAATTTGATTTTTGTAAGCAAAATGGACGATGCAGGGGCAAAAACAATATTTGAAAAGGAAACCTGCAGGATGGTTCGAGGAGCAATGGTGTTGCTGAGGGGAGTTTGGTTTGAAACTCTGTATAAGCTACAACGAATCACTATTAGTGATGGGTGTAATAGCTCCATTGTTCCTGATATTGGAGTTGAAGAAGAAATAAATCCTACACTCTCTAGAGAAAAGGTTATGTTGTGGCATCAAATACTGGGGAATATCAGAGAGAAGGGTCTTCGACTACTACACGGTAAAGTTGTGGTTGAAGGTATGTATAAATTCTCTTTGGATTTTGATTTTCATGAACATTGTCTATATGGGAAGAAGAATCATGTAAGATTCCCCTCTGGTGCAATGAGGGCAGAAGGAATATTACAGCTAGTTCACAGTGATGTTTTTGGACCTGTGTCGGTCCCATCATTGGGAAAATATATGTACTATGTCTCATTTATAGATGAATTCTTAAGGAAAACTTGGATATATTTCCTCGGGAATAAATCTAAAGTCTTTTATAGGTTTAAAGAGTTTAAGGCTCTTGTTGAGAATCAAACAAAGAAAATAATTAAGGTGTTGAGGACAGATAATGGTGGAGACTTCTGCGGGAATGAATTTGAATAATTCTGTAAGAAGTGTGGTATAGCAAGGTAGAAGAATACTCCATATACACCTTAGTAGAATGGAGTTATAGAAAGGATGAATAAGACATTGATGGAAAAAGAAAGGTGCATGCTCAGTGGTGTCGGGTTAGGGCAAGAATTCTGGGCAGAGGCAATGGGTACTGCATGTTATCTAGTCAATAGATCACCCTCATCAGCATTGGATGACAAGACTCCACAAGAGGTATGCACTGGTAAGGAACCTTCTCTCAAACATCTTAAGGTATTTGGCTGCGATGCATATGTTCATGTTCCAAAGGAAAACAAGAGTAAGTTGGATAAGAAGGCTGAAAAATGTATCTTTATTGGATATAGAGATGGTCTCAAAGATTATAAGCTTTGGAACCTAGAAACTAAGAAGGTAGTGTATAGTCGAGATGTGGTATTTAGAGAAATGAAGGATGTTGTTAAATAGGAGTTCCTACCAAGTAAGGAAGAACCAGAAAAGATAGAGTTTGATTTAAGGGATGATGAATCAGACTCTACAGAAGAACATGAATCAAAAGAAGAAGATCCTCATACTTCAATATTGAGGATATCGGTTCGAGAAACAAGGCTACCAGAAAGGTATAGTCCATCTGATTTCCATTCAAATTTTGCTTTTTCTATTACTGATGATGATCCTAGAACTATCAGGGAGGCAGTGGATTCAGAGGATGGGAATCTTTGGAAAAGGATCATGGAAGAAGAAATGACATCTTTGGATAAGAATGAGGCTTGGGATCTAGTGGAGTTTCCAGCTGGAAGAAATCCCATTGGAAGCATATGGGTATTTAAAAAGATTTTGAATGTAGAAGGACAAGTGGAGAAATACAAAGCTCGGTTAGTAGCAAAGGGTTATTCCCAGGTTGAGGGAATTGATTTTGGTGATATTTTTTCTCTTGTTGCCAAGTTAACCTCCATAATATTTATGTTATATGTTGCTACTGCATTTGATTTTGAAATAGAACAAATGGATGTGAAGACAACATTCCTACATGGGGAGCTGGAAGAATAAAACTATATGAAGCAACTAGAAGGTTATGCTGTGAAGGGAAAGAAGGAGCTGGTATGCAAGCTGAAAACATCATTGTATGGTTTAAAACAATCACCAAGAATGTGGAATCAAAAATTTGATACTTGTATGCTGGGACTTGGCTTCACAAGAAGCAAAGAAGATCATTGTGTGTATTTTAAATTAATTGGTGATCATTTGATTTATTTGGTCTTATATGTGGATGACATGTTGTTGATAGGAAACAATAGGGAGATTATCCAGTATCTAAAAAATCAGTTGTCCTCTAAATTTGACATGAAGGATCTCAGTGCTTCAAATTTCATTTTGGGCATGGAAATTAAAAGAGATTGGAAAAGGAGGAAACTCTTGTTAAATCAGAGAAAATATTTCAAGACAATATTGCAGAGGTTTAATATGCGGGAATGTAAACCGGTCAAGGTTCATATTCCTGTTGGTGTAAACTTCTCTATAGATTAGTGTCCCAAGACACATGAAGAAGAGAAGGACATGTCTCATGTTCCATATGAGAGTGTAGTTGGTAGTTTGATGTATGTAATGGTCTATACTAGACTAGACATTGCACATGCAGTGGGATTTTTGAGCAGGTATATGTCAAAACTAGGGAAGGAGCATTGGACAACAGTAAAAAGGATTTTCAAGTATTTGCGTGGCACTTCTAGCTATGGATTGTGCTACGAAGGAAAACCAGGATTGGACAGAGTGGTGTATATACATGGCTTTGTGGATGCAGACTAGGTTGGAGATTTGGATCGTAGGATATCTACAAGCGGGTATGTGTTTAACCTGTTTGGAGGAGCAATAAGTTGGATGAGCAAAAGATAGGTTGTAGTGGCACTTTCAACTATAGAAGATGATAAAATGGAAACCACTCATGCAAGTAAGGAAGAAATATGGTTACAAAGGTTGTGTTCAAGTATTGGGTTGGTACATCAAGTTGTAAGGATAGAGTGTGACAATCAAAGTGCAATTTTTCTAGCAAAGAACCCTACTTATCATTCAAAGACAAATCACATTGATGTTCAATATCACTTTGTGAGAGACATGATTGAAGAAAATAAAGTATCATAGATGAAGGTGGAAACTTTGAACAATTTTGCAAACTCATTAACAAAATCTGTGAGCACTGAGAAATTCTCTTGGTGTAGAGGATCTATGGGCATTGTTGCCCTAGATTGTTGACTATGTAACCTTGTAACCCCCTGTAAGCAAAGAAAACAACAAGTGGGAGAATGTTGGGTATGTTTTATATTATTTGCACAAGTAGTAGAGTCTAATCATATGCATCAGGTGTGCAGGGGGGTTAGAGGAAGGTGCAGTGCCCCCCAAAAAAAAAATTCTACATCGGGATCGCATTTTTCGAGAGTGCATTTTTGGGACCGCATTATATTTAGGTGGTTTTTCGGCACATGGTTTCTTTGCCTGTGGTTTTCTATTTTTGGTTAATGAATTAGGGTTTTGGACTAATCCAGGTCATTGGGTTAGGGTTTTGGATGCCGCTGACTCCTATATGTATTTTGTATTGTAAACATTGTAACACAATGAATGAATATAGAATATGCTAGTTTTCCCAGTTTGGGTTTCCAGGGGAAAAATCTCTGTGTAATGTTTGTATTTTCCATTGTATATTTTTTGTTCTTTTTTGAATATCTGTTTGCAAGTAGATATTGTACAAGGTTAGAATTTACAATTAATGGGTGACTATGTGGGGTGGAATTTAGTAATTAGGGGGTATGTGATTCAATGGGTTAGAGGGTTAGGGTTTGTTACAGAGAAATCCCCCTACAAACAGGTGAATTCTGTCTTGGGCTCTAGACTCCTAAGACCAAGACATAAAGGGTGATAACGTTGGTCACTAACATCCTTTTAAACCTAGCTAAAATAATGTATAGAGAAGAGGAAGAAGATGTGCCTTTTTCGATGTTTTTCCTCACACTGTATGAGTTGAGCCTTGATCCCCAAGCTCTTCAACAAGTCTTGCAATCTAATCAAAGAAAAAAAAAACTTCATATTCTACTAATATTAGCTTGAAACTATATCTATCTAACATAGACAAGTTCATGTAAATAAACACAACCTTGAAAGAAACAGGCCAAGCACATATATATTAATGAGAACAATAGAGATACTTACAAACCTTTGATGAAGGTGAAACAACCTCTCCCAACTCTCCTTGTCCAACCCTTTGCTAAAACAATCCACACAAAAAATGACTATGCTTCACTAATATATCCCTTATGAGATCATAAGTTTGATGCCTTCAATGTCTCCCCCTTTCACCATGAGGAGGTCTCCTTATATAGGCTTGGAGAGGCCTAACCACTTAAGATATTCTTGGGATAGGTTGAGGATACATCTCCTTCAGTTGTGGATATTCCCTAAGATCGAGCCTTGATCTCAGATTCGAATCCAATCAACTCCAGAGATGAAGGGGATTCTTCCTTGATTTTCCTTAACAATCCAAGATTTGCTCAAATAGGCTAGCACTCCCTCATAATGGGGCACAGAGAGTTGCAACGCTCCCCCAAAAGAGGGTACAAAGCACTGGAACTCCCTGATAGTGTATAGGGGAGATTTTTCCTTTAAAAAATGATTTTTGAGTGGTTTTTTCCATGGAAAAACACTTGTACTCTTGGTCAAATGATTTCTCCTCTTTAAAACTAGTCTTTGGAGGTGTCTTTTAAGTGTTCTTGATAATTTTGTTTGAGACACAACATAGGCAAGATGACAGTATGATATTTGTGACACTTGCAGCCAAAATGTGACACTTGCGACACTAGTAATGACGACAATAGGTCATTATTGTAATGAGTAATTTTGATATGTAACATATTTCCCCCCAAAGTGTGAAGTTAGAAGATGGGAACTGATAAATGAATTACTTTGTATACTTTTTCGAGCAAGGGTATGGACTCAGAGAACCTGGAAGAAGCTGCACAGAACCATCAAACAAATATTATGACATGTTTCAAACCCAAGTCAGGCATACCTATGCTTGAGTGATAAAGACTTTCAAGGTATGGATGTCATAAAATACACTGCGGATCCGTAATTATATTGACAAAAAGGTATAGCCATTGAAGATACAATGTGGATCTATACTCCCATGACCTGAACTGATCGTATCCATGAAAAATACACAGTGGATCTACAAGATGACAAGACATAGCCATGGACCAATACAAAGTCAATATATGCGACAGTATATGTGTCAATGTTCAAAAGAAACTTCGTCGCAACCTGGGTAAAGTACATATTAGAGTGATCACTCAACCCATGATCTTCTTATCGATCCTGATGTAGTATGAATCTAACCATGTGAATATATGTCCTAACGTCGAACATGGCATAAATCACTTGATTACTAATCAATGAGGTAAACCGTTAACAAGTGCAAGGGAAATTACCATTGATGTCAATGATTCCCAAGGTACTCTAGTACATTCCAACAAATGTGAATGGATGAGATGAAGTTGAACATCCGTGTAATCATACGATCAGATGTCAATGATGTAAAACCATTGTTGGACGTGAGGAGGCCTGCCATTGAGGCATGGAGGTCCCAACGTACTAACTGGTTTCTAAGTCTAGTTCCTGGATAATGTGTTGAAGTCGATAGGAACAAACTCATCGAAGGAGGGCCTTGATGTATCCCCCATCAATGACACGAAACTAACACAGAGATGTAAATTGGTGGATCAAATGAACATGGACTGACATGGGTATTGAAACATGAAATTTATGATGGTTGACTCTCGGGGCAGATACTTCCCTTGAAAACTGAGGCACTACAAAATAAACATGACATGGACCAATACACGATAATGCAGTGGATACTATGAATTTTTTCAAGTGACCCAAAGGAGTAAGAAAAATCAGAGGATTGGTTCAGTGCAAAGGTTCAACGGGTTAAAATTTGTGCAAATACAAAATGTCTTATTCAAAGGCGACTAGTGATGTTTTCAAAAACTGTTTGGCTTGCTTCTTTCAAATTTTTCCCCCATCCAGATAGACGAGTACCTCTTTTTGATTCAATGAGCTCCAAGAGGGTAACACATGCTCAATATAACTCACCTTTGGTAATTCCCTTTTCCTTTGTTTAACGAACTGGAAGAAGTAAGTTTTCAGTATCCGTCTCATATCGAATGGGTAGTTGAAAGTGCGCAAGAAAGGACATGGCAAGGGAGTTGAAATCATGGAAAGAACCACATGGAAGTTCAATATACCACTTGGCTGCAAAGCCCGCCTGTGTTTGATGGAAAAGACAAAAACGTAAAGAATAATCCATTAAAGATTTTGATGAAAACCATAAATGGAAATTCATCACATGGTTATTTGGATCTCGTCAAATTTTTGGATATCAGAAGGTAATTTAGCAGGAATCATTGGCGAAAAAGGATAATGTAGTATAGGATCATTAGTCAACCAAGACAAGTCTGGGAGATCCAGATTCGCAAGAAATGGTAGTTTTCGGTTAACCTGAGGGTGATACTGGTGTGGCATAGGGACACCAGTAGGACTGTAAACTGGGTTAGGTGGATAATTGTAACCAATAGGTCCTCCTGCATATGGTTGTTGCTAACCAGTATAACTAGGATTCAATGAAGGTTGAGAAACATTTACAAAAGGAGGATAACCCGATGGGTTATGAGGATTGTAAGTCGGATGATTTATTTGTCCATAAAGGGGATAAACATTGTGTCCATGGAGAGTATATACATTAGTCCCATGGAGAGGTTGTTGTTGTCCTTGAGGATTTTGTCCCCCAGCGAATAGAGGATTTTCTGGAAAAGGAATGTGCCAAGGATTTTGTGTCATATTATGTCCATACAATGGGTTATGGACTCCAGTCTGAGTTTTCCCCCCAAGCAGAGGTTGTTTTCTAGTAGTAGGTTTCCCCCCAAATGGAGGTTTCCCTCCAAAATGAGGTTGCCCCCCAGTGGGAGGTTGAGTGCTTAGAGGGATCTGGAAACTAGAAAGGAATGAATGAACGATGCCTCCAATTGGATGAGAGACACCAAGACAAACTCCTCCAGATAAAGGTGTAGATATAGCACTAGCAACGACATTATATCCAGGAGGAACAAAAATTCCAGAAACTCTGAGTGTAACCTGGGTAGTGTTGTTAATGGAAGGATTCAGATCTCTGTACCCAAGTGGAAGTGATGTATTTGATCTAAGTGGTGTACCAATGGGAGCTTGGGATGGTGTCACATTTCCATTGGGGATTGTAGTGACATGCGAGACCATAGTGGAATGGGCCAGCTGGAGAGAAATGGTCGAGCGAGGACCAACTGACTATGTGTTTGACGGTGGCACTATTGGGTGTACTGGAAAAGTGGTCGAAGGGTACCATGTATGCAGTAGACATTTCAGGAAATTAGGATATGACAGGTATATTAACATCTACCCCTGAGCTGAAAATATCCTGCACCGAGAGAGGTGGGTTTCTAAATATGTCAGTATTCCAAAAAGGATTCTCACCTTCAGGGCCTGTGAGTGGTCTGGTCGGTATTCCAGAAGTTTCAACAACAAGTTCTTCGGATGAATTTAATCAGAGAATACATCTCTCATAATCGTGAGGAAGTCGGAAAGACTCTAGAGAATCAGAAATTCAGAAATTTTCTAAAGAGTCGATTCTTTCCACTTATGTAGTGGTGGTGTCCTGGAACTCACTCTGTTGAGGAGATCCCTCCGGTGGATTAGTAGGAAAAGGTTGATAACCTTTGGGATCTTTCGGGGGTATCCCTTGCATTCTGCGTGAACGACGTGGAGGAATATTGCCCGAACAAAATACTTTACGGAAAAAATCTATGGCCAACTAACGAAAAGAAACAACATACACTAACAAATCTACAAATCAAACCAAGCAAACAAAACCTTCTCTCAATGACCATACTAGTTGGTGATGAAATCCAACGTCACATGATCAAGTCAAGAAGGGGCTAGGATATGAGCGGGTGGAATAGTTATGATGGAAACTTTTTTAACAGACTTACGCCTTGGTGCAAGCTTCCATGCAGTAATTGTAGATTTACCCTCCAAGGAGCCCACGTGAGTTTTACCACCATTTGTTATAGGTACAATGAAGACTTCCCTTCATTGTCACCTTGTGTAAAAAACCCTAAATATTATGGCTACTAAGGACACCAACTCGAAGTCATCCCCTAGGCGGGTACAGTCGACAGTCCAGTCTAAACGTATGGGCAGGATAACAAGTACAAAATTCTTCGAGAGAAATGAGGACAAGTGGATCGGTAGAACTCCATAGGACCCCGAATGGATTCAAAATTCATGAAGCACCGAGACCAAATGAAAATAGTTGAGCCTCAAGAAGAACCCCCAAAATACGATTTGAATACTATGAACAATTGAACCATGGAGGGATAATCTCCATAACTCTCTCGAACGCGACCTCATGCGTAACCCCTGTGTGAGAGGGGGATCCTAGAAATCCTATAAAACAATTGGATTTCATCTCCCTATCGCAAGATGCTATTGTTTGTTTTGAATTCTTTGGAGAGTTGTACTCACAGCCTAATCCAAAGAAGTAATCCTATTCTAATGTTGGTGGAAGATTCTAAAAACAAAATGTTCTAGATTAATTTTAATTAGTGTTAATTTTGCAGTTGTTCTTTACTCAGGGGTGTATGAAAGTGAAACTGATGGTATTATGAATAAATTCCCAAAAAAATCATAAGAAATGATAAACAATCTTTTCTTTCAATGAATGTATATTTAAGGGAAGGAGAAAAATTTTCTTTCACTGTCAAACACTAAGATGCAATAACCTCATGCAATTATTTCTCAATCAGGAATCCAATCTAATGCTAAAATTTTCAGAAAGTCGTTCCAATATCCAAACCAATCACAAAAATATAACCTTTTTCTTATATGTGAATGATAGTCAGGTTGATGTAAATCGTCCTATGTCAATCAGACTTCAGGATCTATGAGATTTAAACCATCATACGCAAACTTCACATAAACAAAACACACTCTCATTGTGATCAAACAAGAAACAAAAAGAAAACCAAAATTGAAAAAAAGAATAAAAAATCTCAAACAAAAGAGAAATGTTGGAAAACTGACCTCAAAGATCAAATTGAATGGTTCATAGATCTTTGATTTTCCTTACCACAACTTTCATTCAGTTAGATAAATAAGAAGAAAACAGTAAAATGATTCCAAGTCTTCAAAGGAGAAGAGTGACTCAAAGTAAGGAAAAAATGTCAAAAAATTCAAACAAAAGGTAATCAATTCTCAGAAATCAAGGTGTTGGAGGCCAAAACAAGGACACACTGAGGTGGAAATGATATTGAGCAGATGAAATCAGCAAAAATGGGACTCAGAGATAAACTTCCTACAAGATTTCTAACAGAAAAAGAGCATCGCTCTGGTGTCAAGGGCACCAATGTGTTGCAACGCTCTGTGGGAGCTTGCAAGGGACCGCCAATGCTTTGGTAGCAAAGGCAGGGGAGCGCTAGCCTCTCAGACTTCAGAAAAATTCCCAGAAATCCAAAAAATTAAGAAAATCCAAAAATTCAAAGTGTATGGGATGAAGTAAAGAGCTAATCAACACATCTATGAATCAGAGACAAGGGATGAATAGGATCAAAAAGTGAGCAAAGGCTAAAAAAATATCTAGGAAGGAAACCAAAACTGAAAGCTTCGATCTCCCTAATGGAGTCACCAATTTCTGTTACAAATAAATCCCCCTGCAAACAGGTGAATTCTCTCTTGGGATCTAGACTCCTAAGACCAAGACAGAAAGGGTGCTAACGTTGGTCACTGACATCCTTTTAAACCTAGCTAAACTAATGTATAAATAAGAGGAAGAAGATGTACCTTTTTCAATGTTTGTCCTTGCACATTCTAAGTTGGGCCTTGATCCCCAAGCTCTTCAACAAGTTCTACAATCCAATCAAAGACAGAAAAATCTTCCTATTCTACTAAGATTAGCTTGAAACTAGATCCATCTAACAGAGACAAGTTCATGTAAATAAACAAAACCTTCAAAGAAACAGGTCAAGCACATATATATTAATGAGAACAATAGAGATACTTACAGAACTTTGATGAAGCTGAAGTAGCCTCTCCCAGCTCTCCTTGCCCAACCATTTTCTCAAATAATCCACACACAAAATGACTATGCTTCACTGATATCTCTGTTATGAGATCATAAGTTTGATGCCTTCAATGTCTCCCCCTTTCACCATGAGGAGGCCTCCTTATATAGGCTTGGAGAGGCCTAACCACTTAAGATATGCTTGGGATAGGTTGAGGATCCTTCTCCTTCAGTTGTGGATCTTCCCTAAGATCGAGCCTTGACCTCATATTTGAATCCAACCAACTCCAGAGATGAATGGGATTCTTCCCTGATTTTCCTCAATAACCCAAGATTTTCTCAAATAGGCCAACGCTTCCTCAGAATGGGGCACATAGCATTGCAATGCTCCCCCAAAAGAGGGTATAGAGCATTGGTACTCCCTGACAGTGTATAGGGGAGCGTTGCCTTTTAAAAATGATTTTTAAGTGGTTTTTTCCATGGAAAAAGACTTATACTCTTGGTCAAATTATTTCTCCTCTTTAAAATCAGTCTTTGGAGGTGTCTTTTAAGTGTTCTTCATAATGTCGTTCGAGACACGACATAGGCAAGATGACAGTATGATATTTGTGACACTTGTGGCCAAAATGCGACACTTGCGACACTAGTAATGATGAAAATAGGTCATCATTATAATGCGTAATTTTGATGTGTAATGGGGTTCAAGGGCCTAGGGGGTTATGGGATGGGGTTTTATAATGGACTAATACTAGGGGTAGTGGGTTAGTGATCTGGGGGTTAACATGTTAAAACATTAGAGGTTAGGCTCATGTTTGGGGTTAGGGGTGATGATATTAGGGGGTTAATGGGTTAGGGATTAAGGAACTCATAATTAGGGGACAATGGGGTAGTGGTTTGGTAATTAATGTGTTTTCCAATTGGGATTTAGGGTCATGTTTAGGGTTAGGGTGTTAAAGGTTGAAACGTATAAGGTTCACGAGTTCAATTTTAAGATTAGGTGCGTTAGGTGCATGGGTTGGATGTCTAAGGTTAGATGGGTGGATTAACTTAGTTCTTTGGGTTTGTGACTATTGGTATAGAAATACATTAGTTCTATATTATAATATAGTAAAATGTCCTCACATGTATTAATATGACTATAAAATATAAAGGGATGGAATTCTAGATATTTATTCTTCATGTCGTTAATAATTTTTCCAAGTTTCCATAATCTCTTTATAAAAAATATTAAACTATCTAGATTGAGGCTCTGGTCACTTTCTTCCTCATATTCTCATGAATTTGATTTTGTGGTTTGGTGTTCTCTCAACCCACAAATCATAAAGTTGGCCTCTTAGATTATTTTGGAACCTTGAATAAGTTTCTTTTAACTAAGCATCAAGCACTAACTACGTATCAAGAGGTAGATGGTTCCATACAATTTATATAGGGTTGTGTGACTACCCAACTTGATTTAATGGCCATGTTGATTTATGCTAATCAATGGAACCCTCGCGGGGTTGTTGTGATCCATGATGGATAAAAAATCACCTTTTTGAGGATTTGAACCTTAGATAGAGCTATATGAACTCCCAAATTTCACCAACCTAGCTCACCTCTCATTCCACTCTTAATTGTTTTAAAATCATGGAAAATAGATAAATTTAGTTTGGAGTTGTCTTTTGAATGTTGTGAGTTACATATTAGTGGGTTAGTGGTTGTTCACATGATATAGGTTATGGGTTAGTGCTTGGTTAAGGAATATATGTTACAAGTTATTGGGTTATTGGTTACTTAGGCTTTAGAAGTTAATGATTCATAGAATAGGAGTTAGCAATTAAATGTTAAGGTTAGGTTAAGTAAAGTGTAAGTGAATTAGTGGTAGGATAGTTTCATAGCATGACAGGATAGGTACCCTAGACATTTCTACATATTTTAACCCTGGCTTTATGATGTTTAGATCTCCCACCAATATATTTTGACAGCTAAACTATGTAACCTAAACTACCCTTCCAAAACTCTCCTACCATTTCTAGCATATCACTTCCTTCTATCTTTGTTTCCTAGAGGAGATGAATGTTTGGTTGATTTTCTCTTGCACTTACTATGGAACCTAAACTACTCTTCCAAAACTTTCCTACCGTTTCTATCATTTTACGTCCTTCTATATTTGTTTCCTATAGGGGATGAATGTTTGGTTGATTTTCTCTTGCACTTACTATGGAACCTAAACTACCCTTCCCAAAATTTCCTACTATTTCTAGCATATTAATTCCTTATATCTTTGTTTCCTAGAGGAGATGAATGTTTGGTTGATTTTCTCATATCATTTACCTTAATGTTTCCTTCTTTGACACATTACTCCTTCCTTTGTATTTCTAATACATAACCTTCATCATTTAATGGATTTCAATTTGGTACAATTTCCAAAGGAATTTTCCATAGTTGGCTGAGAGGACAAATTGTGTCCCTAGTTTTTATTTCCTCTCTCTTTTCATTATTAGTTTTGTGGACACTTTTTTGTTGTTATTTTTCCATTTCTCCCTTCTCATCCTCTTGATGTTGAATATTGATCCTTATTCTTTGTCACCATACCACTAAATGAGGGCTATAGGATACAAGGGGTAGGAGAGGATGAGAACCAAATATATAATGATGGGGGAGCAAGTTGAGAGATATATTCCTCAAAAACTAAAGGTGAAGCCAAGGAGAAAGGGAGAGAGGACAAGATCTAGGGGTGGGATGAGAAGGATCAAAAGAGGAGTATAGAGGGAATGACAGAGAGGATTTTAAAGCCCTTAAGGCTCTATGTTAATGCCCCTAAGTCCCTATGTTAATTCCCTAACACTCATTTAATATTAGCTTATTAGTTATGGTTAGGTTAGCTTAGGGTAGGTTACATTGTGCTCACTTTATATCATATTTCTAATAAAGGAGATTCATCAGTATATGAATATTGTCTAACTGTCAATGGTTTCAAGATTTTCAAAATTTTATATACATTATCTTTGTTCAACCATAGATATTTTGGCATTAGTTATCTTGAATGCCACAAGAATATACTATTTATTTCTTAGGGCATTCTAGACTAATATTATATGCATTATCTCTATATATAAGTATCTACACCTCATGTACTCATTAGGTTGTCATTTTGGTCCCCTATAAATAATTTATTCATAGATTCAATTATTGGAGTGATCCAACCACACTTTATCAATCAATACTCAATGCACCACTTTTTACACTCTTGAAGATGCCTTTCAAAAGGCTAAGTTAGCACATGATATTAATATTTGGTGGAAGCATAACAATATATTTGGCACTAGTTTTAGTCAAAAGAAGAAGGCCATTGTAAAATATTACACGACCATGATGATGAATATAAAGAGCACAACCATGACGATGGGTATGTTGGGAGTTACATGCATGACATTAATCCGAGAAAGTTCAAATGAAATGAGGATGCGATTGGATATATAGAGTGGGTGTTTGAGTGATGTTTGAGTTTGGAAACCCTCCCATATTGTCAAGGCATGAAAACAGTCTAACCATGTAAAATTTCAGTGCATACAGAAAAAAATTAAAAGAATTTCAATGTTGGCCCCATTCACAGGTCACTTTTGGCCATGTCTAGCCCTAGTATAATGTCTTTTTGTTGTTTCCTTTAGGTGAGTTTGTTTGTGGCAATTTATAATTTTGTTCCTGGAATTATTAAAGTGATTTTGTTCATGGAAATTTCTAAGTTAGTAAAAGTTTAGATATTTGAAAAAGAAGTGGAAATGGTGCCTAAAAAATGATTTGCATGGAATTAAAGAATTTGTAGATGAAGGAGTAGGTCTAATCAATGGAGATAATTTCATGGAGATGTAATCACTCAAATAATTTTTTATTTAAATCATTCCCTGTAATCATTGGATTATATGTGATAGGCATTTGTAACATGTTATAGATATGAAAGGGAATTGTGGCATTACTTGTCGATACCCCATCCATGTTCCCTCCACCAAGTATTGTGTTTCTATGATATTATTCAACATTGGTACAATGTAGGTATTCATCAAAATTGCCAGTGATTGAAGATAAAGGTTACTTTTCCATTATAGTTAAATATAAAATGAAATTTGTTGAATGACAGAGTTCAAGCCTTTTCTTTGGATATTTGGAGTTTCTAATAAACCTTTTTTTGTTGGTAATGAAGTCTAACTATCAATGCCTTCAAGATGATCAAATTTTTATATACATAATATTTGTTCAACCATAGATATTTTTTCATTAGTTATCTTGAATGCCACAAGAATATGCTATTTCCTTTTGAGGGAATTATAGACTAATATTATATGCATTATCTCTATATCTAAGTCTCTACAACTTATGTCCTCATTAGGTTGTTATTTTGGTCCCCTATAAAGAATTTATTCATAGAGTATGTTATTTGGGTGATCCAACCACACTTTATCGAGCAATACTCAATGCACCACTTTTTACACTCTTGAAGAGGCCTTTCAAAAGGATAAGTTAGCACATGATATTAATAATTGGTGGAAGTGTAACAATGTTTTTGGCACTAATTTTAGTCAAAAGAAGGACATTGTAAAAGATTGCACGACCATGACGATGAATATAAAGAGCATGACCATGATAATGGGTATGTTGGGAGTTCCATGCATGACATTAATTCGAGAAAGTTCAAATGAAATGAGGACGAGATCAGATATATAGAGTGGGTGTGTGAGTGATATTTGAGTCTGGAAACCCTCCCATATCATCAAGGCATGCAAACAGTCTATCCATGTCAAATTCCAGTGCATACAAAAACATTTTGAAAAAATTTCAATGTTGGCCACATTCACAAGTCACTTTTTCCATGTCTAGCCCTAGTCTAATGTCTTTTTGTTGTTTCCTTCAGGTGATTTTGTTCGTGGAAATTTCTAAGTTTGTTCGCGGAATGCTTCAAGTGAGTTTTTTCGTGGAAATTTCTAAGTTACTCAAAGTTTAGATATTTGAAAAAGAATGGAAATGGTTCCTAAAAATTGATTTGCACGGAATTAAAGAATTTGTAGATGAATGAGTACGTCCAATTCATGGAGATAACTACATGGAGATGTAATCACTCAGCTAAATTTTTATTTAACTCATTCCCTATAATCATTGGATGATATGTGATAGGCATTTGTAACATGTTATAGATATGAAAGGGCATTGTGGCATTACCTGTCGACACCCCATCCATGTTCCCTCCACCAAGTATTGTGTTTCTATGCTATTATTCAGCATTGGTACAATGTATGTCTTCATCGACCTTGCTAGTGATTGAACATAAAGGTTAGTTTTCCATTATAGTTAAACAAAAAATGAAATAGCGTATATCTATCGTATACACGACATATTATACACCCTCTGTAGTTCACATAAGGGCGTATATCTGGTCGTATACATGACATATTAGTAGAAACCCACGTATACTGAAAAACACAATTTGCACCCTTAAAAACTAAAAAAATGGAGCCCAATTAAAAATTGTAAACCATTGAATTTGAAGAGGATGGGATGAAGAGTTACCTGGACCACACAGCTTGTAATTTCGTTGCCTATTGCTCTCGCGATCGTCGTTTGAATTCTGGAGGTATGTTAGTTCAAATTGCACTATTTTGGGTGAAAATGAAAATGACATAGTAAATTGTGATTTTATTACTATTTATAAAACATTTTTACCCATTTGATATAGTTTTATGTTATTATTTTGTCTAATGGACTAATTCAAAAATGGTTTTAAGCTGGTTTTTGTAGTTTTGACTCAATTTTATTACAGATTTAAACGTCATGGTTGGTCGTTCATATCCTCAGGCAAGTATGTTCATAACCTAGCATATAGGATAGGTATTCACTACATCGTGCAATTTTGCATTATCCTCCAATTACCACTTTTTATGCCTTAGGTATGAACCCATTTATTGCGATGCATTAACCTCCATCTGCTATCATAGCATCGTTAATAAATGGTAGAGACTTACCAAACATGGGTACCTTAGTTAGAACCTCTTTGTCATTTGGTGCCCATGCCGATATTTTCCTTAGGACCGGGAGTCCATTAGAATTCGACACATAACTTTACAATGAGCCTCATTTCTCATTCATGCACACATGGCCTTATTACCCATGGACTCCCAAAAAAAATAAAAAAATGAGTCTTAGTTAAGCTCTTTTCCGACTAGTTACTAAAAATTGAAACGATCATTGAGTGATTTGTCCCTTTCACACTCGTTAAAATTGGATTTGAAAGATCATGAGTCTTAGTTAAGATCTTTTCCGACTTGCTATCAAAAATGGAAAAGATCGTCGAGTGAACTTGTCTTCTTCACACTTGTAAATTGGATTTGAAAAGATGTCTATTTGGCACAAGTTTACCCCTTTTTCACACCAAGTAGACTAAAAGATATAAAAAATGACATTTTTTTGACATTAAATTGTGATTGCATCTCATTCCCTTACTTGTAGTATTGAGCCTTTAGCCGGTTCTCGCTTTGCATTATAAACCATGGCCCAAGCAGTTTGCATCCTCAACCAAGTAGAGCCTTATCTATATCCTTCACAATTTGACACCATATACCCTAGAGGGAACATCACCCCGAGTGTCCATCTCTCGCATGCATTTCCTTGCATTGAGCATAGGTACATTCCACTGCTGGACCTAGTTTTGCTTACTTGCAACACTCGTTCCCTCCTTTGTATCATAGCATTCACTTGTTATGAAAAAACAAAAAAATACGGGCAGGAAGGGAGTACTATATTGTAATTGGTAGCAGTCGTGTCGCCTTTGAACAAAGCAAAAATTTATTGCATCCTTGTGTCATCATAATTTTGGGTTTAGCATGGCCATAGGAAGTTGATCCCGTTACAGAATTTTCTCTACCGTCTGGTTAATCTTCCAGTCACTATAGAGAACATTATGGATGCCTCCTGCATCTAATTGTCAAATCATTAATTCTATGCTGCCAGATTCCACCGTATGCCTCATGCTCTTGTTCAAAGGAAGTCTATCAACCTGTGTCGGCCACTCCTCAGAAATCTTGACTTCGCATGTCGGCCATACCCTCAGTTTGTCTCAGAATCACATGACACTTTGGTCTTATGATGCACCCTGGCCCTACTTTCATCATTGGTAGGTCACCTTGAACCTAGAAATCGACATTTCATCATGGGTTGTTGACTGGGTGGTTTCCCTTATGTTCGATGACAAGACATATATTCACACTTTGGGATTCGTGCAGTGTCTTGGATTCCATTAGCCTTATTGGTGGTTTCCTCGCCTTTGTCAGAATTTTTCATCACTGGCTGTTATTCAAAGGGTCTTTTTCATGTACCACTTTCATTTGGTACACGCGAAAGATGCACAGGGTCATTGGTTCATGAACATGTTCTTCATCCGATCTCCACCAAATCATGAAGCTCCTGCTTTGTTCCTCGTTCTGGCTTATGAGATATGCCTTAATGATCTCCTTTCAGCGGGTCTCTTTCCATCGACTTCAACTCATGTATTCTGGATATGAGCCTTAGAGTTTTATGAGTACCTTGACGTTTGCAGTCATTAGTGGTAGGATCTCTCACCATTGACAGATGGGAATACATCAATGTCTCCTGATCAATGGATCTCTCAAATGTTCGACACCAGCTCCTTTATTCACATTTGTAGAGATGTACTCGGTGCCTTGATACCTATTTTCATCATTGGTAGGCTATCTCGCGTTTGTTAACAGTATACCTCAATGACCAGTAATCAAGCGATGTCTCATCGTGTTCGACCTCAACTCATTTATTCACATGATGTAGACTTGCACCATTGGCGGATTGTATTGAAGACTTGAAGACATCAATTTGTACACACAACTTTTCTGAGTTGTTGCTTCCATTTCATCGGACCAATACCTATTTGAATTCAGTAATCATGGGAGATTAGATTGTACTCCATGGTATACATATATCTTCAGATTGATTTTGAGATTGGTTTCACTAAACCTTGTTCGTGACTATGACAGCTACTGGCATGCAACCACATTTATATTTGCCTACTCATGGCCATGAACACTTGTTGGTATATTTTCCACATGGATGTGCATTGTATTTTTGGCAGCCATGTATGCAAAGTTAGTACATAATGTAATGATAAATTGAGTTCATCCAGCTGGTTCTCTACCACTCCACTTATGGGTTATTTATAATGTATTCTGGTCATCGCAGATACTCCTCTAATCTCACACATTAGGGGGAATCTGTTATAGCAAGATTTGCCTCACCATTGCTATCTTACACAGAGGGACTTTTACCATTTCCCTATGCAAACTTATCAAACCCCTTTTTGATAAATCCAGAGCCAAAAATATATATTTTTCCACATATACACTCCCTAACTACTTTGCAAGATGCGTATACACTTGATGCTCCACTACAGCTCGCGTATATCGGGATTTGTGCCAGAAAATACAAAATGAGGTCGGGTTTCCATGTCACGACAGAAAATATATGATCTTTGGCCTTCCATATATTGGAAACGTTCTGACTCGGCCCTTCAGTTGCATTCTGGAGGCTATAAGAGCACAATTTCAAGCTATGGAAAAAGAGAGAGAAAGCATTCAACTTTGAGAGAAAAGTTACTCTGGATAAATTACTTCGTATTGAGTCTGCATCCCTTTGTCCCTCAAGTCTGAACATAGTGTTCATCCCCCAAGCTCTTCCCTTATTGTCAAGAGGATCTCATTATCTCTTTTCTATGAGCTTTCCTTTGGTGGAGGATTGAAGTGGTGGAGACCCAGTTGGAAGGAACTTGGTTTCTTGGTTTCGAACTATGCCGACACAGAAGTCTGTAATGTTGATACTTCTATTGATCAATTATTAATAGAAATACTCATTTCCCATCCTATCGATATCTTGCAAATAAATGATTATTATCCATGGGCATGTTTGTAATGTTTATTAATGGATTATTCTATATGATGTGCTAACGCATTTTATATACTATCATGATATACTTGCATTGCTTGTTTGTTGAGAACTTCTTGTAGGTGTAAAGCTTTGGGTCAAAGTGCTCAATGGTGGAATGACATCAAATGATTGGATCGAGGTAGGCTTCTTCCCCGTATTGCACATTATTTTATATAGCACATGTTGGAATTGAGTTGATTTCTACAATCATACCTGTCTATTGTGGCTTACCCTTGGCCATAGAGAGTTTTTCCTTTGTAACACTTTAAGAAAATATATCCAACATTTTCTTGAGTAATCATCAATAAAAATGACATAATACAAACAACCACTAAGTGAGGGAGATGACACGGGACCACATACATCAGAATGAACCAGATCTAAGATTCCTTGAGCTTTGTTGTCACTACTAGGAAATGCTTTCTTTATAGTTTTACCTAGCATGCATCCCTTACAAATTTCATTTTTACTAAGAGAAATAGAGGTCATGCCACATACCATGAATAGTAACCCTACCCCTTCTTTTATAGGCTAGAAGGAGCTAGGGTTTTAGGTGAACTCTCGGCCATGCATTGCTGGGAGTTCCAGTTAACTGACCCAAAGCTTCTCGTTCCGTCGGCAACTTTCCTGATTTTTTGCTTTGTTAGGTAAACGTTGGCTGTAGTGGGCCAGCCAGCGTTCCAACGCGTGCAGTATAAGGCCTGCCAACGTTTCAACGCACCCAGTAGTGGGTTAGGGCACGGGTTGCTTGATTTAAGAGGTTTTTAAAGAGTCTGTTCAGCATGGCTTTGGCAATGAAGGGAAATGAGTTGGCCTGATGCCAGGTAAGCATGGATAGTGCAATTTAGGGTTATAATAGATGCCCCCTAATGTGTGAGGTCAGAAGAGCATCTGATGGCCAAAATACATTACCAATTCTTCACCAATCTGTACTGATATGCTGAATGAGTGAGCCCATGAATCAGGAATCAGGAGGTGCCGTCTGCAAAAAATATAAAATGTCTCACCGAGGCAGGCATACCCATGCTCGGGATAAAATAGAACCATGGCTACCAATCAAATACACTGTAGATCCATGTCAAATAACTAGGAAGAGTAGCCGCGAATAATACATAGCGGAGCTACATCTCGAAATCAGAAAGATATACATATAAAGTATCCATCTCCCAGAAGCTGATTCGGCCTGATGGCTGTACTTCAGAGCTCGAGCAACAACTTCAAAATCTTCT
>JZKD02S0061968.1:110974-123685 GCA_000966675.3 Picea glauca
AGGGTTAGAGATTAAACACAAATCGAATAAAACATATAAAACTCGTGTATTTGGGACGGGAAAAGTATCTTTTTATTAATCTCAAGATGAATCAACTTACAATGATTATAGAGACCGGCCATCGTTCCTCGATCCTGATCCTAGGCTCCTCCTCTTCTTTGTCCTCCAACTGCTTTGCTTGAATTCTCCTAAATCTTGAGGAAAGGCTAAGGGTTGGGACAAAACTGATTCAGCAATTGGGCAGAGTTTCTTTGCTATGATTTTCCTCCATTGAATAGTACCCCTACCCCTTCTTTTATAGGCAAGAAGGAGCTAGGGTTTTAGGCGAACTCTCGGCCATGCATAGCTGGGAGTTCCAGTTAACTGACCCAAAGCTTCTCGTTCCGTCGGCAACTTTCCTGATTTTTTTCTTTGTTAGGTAAATGCTGGCTGTAGTGGGCCAGCCAGCGTTCCAACGCGTGCAATATAAGGCCTGCCAGCGTTCCAACGCGCCCAGCAGTGGGTTAGGGCGCGGGTTGCTTGATTTAAGAGGTTTTTAAAGAGTCTGTTCAGCATGGCTTTGGCAATGAAGGGAAATGAGTTGGCCTGATGCCAGGTAAGCATGGATAGTGCAATCTAGGGTTATAACACTTTTGGATTCATCATCCTCAATAGTTGAAGCATGATGTTTCCCTTTCCTAGGATATTTCTTTCTAAACCAACAATCTTTAGCAAAATGACCCAACTTATTACAACTAAAGCATTTAATCTTAGATGTATCAATATTCTTTCCTTTGAATGTAACTTTGATGTTTGGCTTCCATTGAGATCCTTTCTGGAAAGTGCCTTTCTTCTTTATCTTGAATCTTGATGCTAAAGATGAGTGCTCTTCTTTTGTTGGCTCACTCCCGGTAGTTGTGTGACTCTCCTCCTGGAGGAAATCATTCCATAACCTCTCAATGTGGGTTGAATCTCTCTCCCACTTACACTGGATAAGAAGGTATCCCATGAAGAAGGAAGATCGTAAAAAATAGCCTGCACTAAATCATTATCATCCATTGTCACCCCTATGACCAAAAGTTGATCTATGATCTGAGCTATCCTGGAACAAAAAGATGCCACTGATTCACCTTTCTCCATCTTCAAATACTTAAGCTTGTGCTTAAGTGTCCTCTTCTGACTTGGAGCCTGTTTCTCATACATATTCACCAAGGTATCCATACAGTCCTTGGCAGTCATCAATGAAGTCATTGCAGGCATTATACTGTCTTTGACTGAGTTAAAGATGATTCTCTTGGATTTTGCTTAACTCTTCCTAAAAGTCTTTCTTCCTGCATTATTCGCTGGTTCCTCCACCACTGTGGTCACATACTCCTCAAGATCATGCTCTTGCAAGATATTTGTTATATGGAGCTTCCACACATTAAAGTTGGTAGCTTCTTCGAGCCTATCTTCGGCCCTGACTGAAATGGAGGATTCCATGGTCCTCACACTAGAAACTTAATCAATCTTGCTTGGATCTGTGTGTACCTGTTGCTGCACTTCAACATGTTTAACAAACCCTAAGATCTGATACCATGTTAAATTATGAGCTTGATTTCTTATGTGGATTAATTCTTTTATTTTCTTCAATAGTTTGATTCTAGCTTAATACACTTCAACAATTCCAAATCATAATCGAATAGAAATAATTATGTAGATAAGTAAACATGCATATCAACAACACATATACCCTGGGGAAACCCTGTACAGGGAGAAAACCCCCAGGAAACAATATTCCTTTATTGCATTAATAATGTAATATCTCTTACAAATATCCACCATGAATGTACTTCTCTCAAAGATCTTGCCAAGATGACTCTGACCTAACAAAGACTTACAAGACCTTGCTGAAATACACCTTTGATATGATGCCTCTTTATCACTGATGTGCTCCTCTATTTCTTCACCCTCAACCTGCATATGAAAATTGTGTTGCAAAAACTGTATTGCAAAATTGTCTTGCAAAAACTGTGTTGAGGAGAGGGTTCAACCTCTTCTTATATAGGGTGAAGAGGGGAAGAGGAGAAGCTCAAAATAGTAACCTGATTTCATGCATTAGTCATAAATCAACTTCATACTTTAGTTTTAACTTAGAACTAGACTTGATATTGGTTACAACTTAGCATTACACTTTAGTTTGAACTTTAGAACTAGACTTGAGATTGGTTACAACTCGACATTACACTTTAGTTCGAACTTAGAACTAGACTTGAGACTGACATGCTTTAGTTCAAACTTAGAAATAGACTTAAGACTTTAGTTGCAACTCAACATTACACTTTAGTTCTAAGATAGAACTAGACGCAAGACTTTAGTTGCAACTCAACATTACACTTTAGTTCTAGACTCGAGACTTTAGTTGCAACTCAACATTACACTTTATTTCTAACATAGAACTAGACTCAAGACTTTAGTTACAACTCTTGACAAGGCAATTCAAAATTCTCTTCATGGTAGATAATGTTTACACCTGCCAATGCACTAGATTAAAACAATTACATCATTTTCAATATTAGGAATATTGTTTGTTTCTAGCTCATATGAACTTTACATTCAACCTAACTTTTGCTAGATACCTTGACTTTTGCTCATGGCTCACAAGGTTTTACTAGGCTCACAGAGGTTGTATGTTCCCCCTGACTTTTTCGCTAGTCTGTTTATGCTCACAGAGGTTGTACATTCCCCCTGACTTTTGAACTAGACTGTCTATGCTCACAGAGGTTGTATGTTCCCCCTGACTTTTTCATTAGTGTCACATAGCATCTTGTTCATCCTGAATTTTTTTTTGACTCACATAGGTTGTCCATTCCCCCTGTATTTTTTCAATACCTTAAAAGACTGGTTGATTCTCTAAATATCCCTGGCTAGCCTCAAGGTGGCCCATATGGCCTCTCATTGGAGAATGACTATCAATGCTACCAAATTTTACACCTACTTGATCACATCTCCAACACCTTATGGTGTTATGAAATCTTCCATTATATCTTTTTTCATAAGATCTACATTCAAAATCTTTGTGACCATATTCATTACATGAATAACAATGCCCATGAAAAATACTTTCATACCTTTGCTTTGGTGTCCCAAAGATAGCTTCTTGATGTCTTCATTCCTTTGTTCTTTTGAAATTTTCCTTGCCTTGCGTAGATGGTTTCTTTGCAACATTGTCTTCCTTCTTTGATGGACTTACCTCATTCTTCTTTGAGGTTATTGCTTCAGCATGTGTAGCTTCTTCTTTGTATCCAAGACTTGATTTATCACATGGTGATCTTTGACTTTCCAAGATCTCATCCAAGATTTTTGAGCTATTCAAGAATTTATTTGACTTCTCCACTTTCTTTCTAAGATCACCAATTTCAACTTCTAACTTATCACATGACTCTTCCTTTTCATTAATTTGATTCTCCAAAATTTCTTCTACCCTTTTGGCTTCTTCAATTTGGGTCTTGAGATGAATAATAGTTTCAAAACTTTTGTTGATCTCATCATCTACCTTCATATCTTCTTTTTCATTATTTAGTCTTGTGATTTCTTCTTCCTTTTATTCCAATTTAGTCTTATTGCTCTCTTCTTGTTCTGTGAGCATGCCCTTTAAATTCAAGATGTGCCTTTGACTCCTCTTAAGAAACTTCTTAGTGTTATCCGAAAGATAGTTATAGTGTGTATAAAAATGATCACTTTTGTATCTATATAAACCCTCTTCAAATTCCTTTTGAAGTTCTAATAGATCTTCTTCTATTCTTTCCATGGGATAACTACCATCAAACTTTACACAAACTATAGATCATCTTCTTCACTTGAGAAAAATTCAACATCATCACATTTTGAATCATTGAAATCAAGAGTATTTGGAGATTCGATATCTTCATTTGAAATACTTTTGGGATTTTCCTTTGTTCTATATTCACTTGAAATTTTTTCAAGATCACATTTATAAAGAATACAATTAAGGGTTTTTGGATATTCTTTACCTTTGATAATCTTGATGGAGTGGTCTTCAATATCTTCCTTCTCCTTCTTGCTTTGATAGGTCTCCTCTAGCTTTAGCCATAGATCATTGGCGGAAGTGCATTGTTCCATGCTTTCTTTGATATGGCTTGAGAGTCCACTAAGAATGGTATTGAGAGCCAATGCATCATTCTTCTTTCCTTCCCTTTGAGATACAAACTTTGACTTTCTCTTCAACGAAACTAATCCACCAATGGTTGCCTTTCAAATAACTACTCCCATTGTCTTCAAATACACTCTCATCTCTATTCTCCAAGTAGAATTGTTTTCCTCATCAAGGATTGGTATTTCATCATCCATTTGTGTGTCTATGGATCTCCTTAAATCTTGTTAAGGCTTGTAGTGAAGGCCCACTCCGATACCAATTGTTGGACACACCGACTACACTAAGAGGGGGGGGGTGAACAGTGTAGGGTTGTTTTTCCCAAAACTCCTTAGTTAACAATCACCATTAACTCATTACTCATTGTTGTCATTTATAACCAGTTAAATGTCAACACATATCAGCAACATATATCAGCTATATATCATCAACAAGTCATCACCACAAGGAACACAAAGAACACAAGATGTATGTACAATTTTCTTTTTATTACAGACTACAATCCTTGGGGTTTTTCAGCAACAACTGAATATAGTACAACTCTACAAGAGAACCAGCTCTATAATGAAAGACTCATATTACACCCTCAGAACCAACTGAGATGAGGCAACAATCCTCAACAGATATCAATCTGTACCATAAACAAGTGCATCAACCATGCACCAACCTCTGCCAAACAACCTGTAATCAACCTGTACCATAAAAAGTGCATCCAACCATGTACCAAGTATATACCAATCATGTGTCAACTACTCATCAAAAATGACTTATCAATATGTACCAATATCATCAACTATACACCTCATGTATGTGCCAACTCATCAACTGTTGTCTCAACCATGACTAGTTTTGGATTAGTCAACAACCCTAACTTGAAATAATCATAACTTTGTACCTGTAATGAATAAATATCTGAAACTGATACAAAATTTTCTTCAGTTTTTCTTTTACAATTCCTCCAGGTGGCACTACTTGTAACCTCTCATAAAAGGAGTTATAGAAAAAATGGCATACCTTGTTGAATTCTGGTTTATTCTAGAGAGCGGCCTTGTAGAGAATTCCCCTCAAAGAATATTTGTTGAATCGATCTGAAACTATTACAAAGCATACTAAAGATTGTAATATAACCCACAAAATTTGTCTCACTAAATTTGGATTTGTTATGAAGAAGTTATGACATCTTTACTGTAATGTCCCTTTCCAAATAGGAGCTCCAGAAGAGTCAGCTTAATGGTCTAAACCGCCCCATTAGACTATAGCCAGGGCTAAAGAGGGGTAAACAGGATTACTAGAGGTCACTCCAGTCACAGGTGTTATATTCAAAAAGTGACATTGAGCTAAAAAGGGTTAAAAGTGCTTTAAAGTCATTATGAGCTAAAAATAGAAGTGAACAGTGAATTAGGGTTTCAGCAATGATTTAGGGTTTTGGAAGTCAACAACAAATTATGGTTTCAGCATGATTTAGGGTTTTGGAAAGCTATAAAGGAAGGGTCAGTGACCTAATTCATCATTATGAAAATTATGACTTGTCATTGAGGATAAGAGGCACGTCTTAGAAGAGATAGTTCAGTGTATTCCAGGAGGAAGACACCAGTTGGTTGATTTCGATGTTGAAAGACACACCCTAGTCACCGAGAAGATCATCCAAGTCTTCCATCATTCTTCATTGATTCCACAGTGCTCCCATATTTTGGGTATGATATTTTGTTTTCTTATTTGTATTCCGGCTAAAATCCTTTTGTCTTTTGATCTAGCCGAGTGTTGTTATTTTATTCGGCCACAGTTGCTTATTTGTATTTCGGCTAAGATCCTTTGTCTATTGATCTAGTCGAGTATTGTCAGTTTATTCAGCCACATTTGGCCATTTTGTAATCCACAGAGATATCATAATACAAACTTTGTATTCCTTTGTCGCATTTATTATTTGTATGATCATTTATATGTTGTAAACCTTTGGTCCTACACACACATTAGCAGTGTTTCCTAGACTAGCCAAGTCAGGAACATTACAGTGGTATTAGAGCTTTAGTCCTACCAGCCTGTGACTAAATAAAATGAGTGCAGCAGAAGACCCAGAGGGATGTCAACACGTAGGTGACGAATATGTCACTTGCAACAGGCATCATGAAAGAAGGCATAGGCCTGATTTTCCCCCTTTTCCTCCTAGCTCAGAGGAAGAGGAAGAGGCACACATAGAAGCAGAGAGAAGGGCAGAGCATGAGGCTGAGCATGAGGTATAGAGGATGCTAGGAGACATATATGAGCGACCAGAGGGAAGTGGAAAGGCCCCCGTAGATCCAAAGGAAACTTTCATTCAGGTTATCAACGATATGTTAGCTAGTCAACGGACCATGTCTCAGTCCTTGGCACAGGTGGTTGATAGATTGGCTAGAGTGGGCACCCCAGATACACAAGTATTGCATGCAGCATAGGGGAACTTAGGAGCAGGTAGTAGACCATAGCCACCCTCTCACACATACACCTCTGCGAGTAGGATTCCCAAACCCTTGTTTCCCAGTTTCCAGAGGGCACCCCCGGTAGCAGCACCACCACCGATACCACAGAGGCCACCCACTCATGCTGACGACATTGCAGAGTATAGGAGGGAGTATGTAGCATTGGGTCATGACTTCCATCAGGACATGACCTTAGTCGATTATTGTGGACTCAGACTCAGGAACCATCCTAGAGAGCCGCAGACGGGAGGACCACAACAGCAGCAGGGGCATAACCTCATTTTCATCTGAAAAGTTGGGAAACTCACCATCCCTTCTTTCGACGGATCATCCAAATACACCACCAAAGCTTGGGTACATAAGCTAGACACATATTACAAGCTCAACCATATGACCGAGACAGAGGCCATCAATTTCGCAACCTTACACTTTGAGGGTGACGCACACGAGTGGTGGTACCATGGACTGGTGACATTGGGTCACAGTCGCATAATATCCTATAGGGAGTTTACAGATAGGCTCATGGACAGGTTTGACAGGAAGGATTCCAAGATACACTTCAGGGATCTAGCCTAGTTGAGACAAACTGGCACAGCAGAGGCATTCATCACAGATTTTCAATGGGTAGCCGTGGCAGTGACATATATATCAGATCCCAAGTTGATCATGCTATTCAAAGAAGGACTCACTGAGCCTTTGAGAGGATGGGTGAAGGCATACAGGCCTCCCACTTTGTAGGATGCCATCCTTCACACTCGAGATCTAGCAGACTCAATGCCAAAGACTAAAACTTTCTCCAAACCATTTGTGCCCCAGAGGGATTGAGATAGGAAGCCATTTCAGAGAGAATGGAAGGAAAAGGAGAAGTTGGATGATGAGACTAGGCGAGAGCTTATGAGGAAAAAGCTTTGCTTCAGCTGCAGAGATCCTTGGGTCCCAGGCCACAGGTGCATGGGCAAGGGAGAGATTCATTATATTGAGGTAGCAGCAGACAGCGTGGACAGTGAGGAGGAGGAGAAGGATAGTGGATCCACTAGTTCAGAGGAGGAGTCAACACCAGCAGAGGAGCATCCTCCCCATAGACCATTGACACCAGTAGGATCCCATCCTCTAGTAGTCCCACAACCGCCAAAATAGGCTAACAGGAGGAAACCAGCAAAGGGAGGTGTCATAGCGACCCTTTTTGGTGTTCCCAGGTATGATACCCTCCGTATCAGAGGGATTATCCAGGGGCAATGAACAATCACCCTGATAGATGGTGGGGCCACCCACAACTTCATTGACTCTTCACTAGTATCGAGACGAGCACTTCAGACAGAGGATTTTGAGGGGTTTGATGTTGCGGTAGAAGATGGCCACACAGTGGAGTATCTAGACAGAGTTCCAAACTTAGAGATGAAGTTAGGAAACTGCACAGCGAGAGACACATTTTATGTGGTTGACCTCTCGGACAAAGATGTGGTGTTAGGAGTTCAGTGGATGATTACCTTGGGAAAAATCACTACCAACTACCAAACCTTGGAAATGGGATTCAGAGATCAAGATGGGAAGAAGGTTGTTCTAAGAGGTATGTGGACAAGAGCACCTAGGACAGTTTCAACCAAAAGGATGGAGAGGATATTTAGACATGGGGAGGTAGCATATGTTGCAGAATGCTTGATCACTACTCAGAAGGATTCAAAAGGTCGACAACAATACCATACAGAGATCAAGAATTTATTGGGATGACATCAAGAGGTCTTTGAGGAAATTCCACCAGGGAGACCACCTGACAGGGGGTTTGAGCACACCATTGAGTTGGAGGAGGGGGCCAAACCTATGATCACCCCCTCCCTATCGTCATCCTAGGAGGTTCAAGGATGAGATAGAGAAGGCAATAAGGGAATTGTTGGCAATGGGACACATCAGAATGAGCAACAGCCCATTTGCTTCTTCAGTTGTCTTAGTTTTGAAGAAGGATGGCACCATGAGGATGTGCATTTATTACCGAGCCTTGAACAAGAAAACCATGAAGAACCGATACCCTATCCCACGCATTGACGAGTTGATGGATGAACTGCATGGGGCAGTTTTCTTCTCAAAAATTGATCTACACTCTGGATATCATCAGATCAACATCCGAGAGCGGGACATAGAGAAGATGGCATTTCAATGTCATTTTGGACACTTCAAGTTCTTGGTTATGCCATTTGGGCTAACTAATGCACCCACTACATTCCAGTCTTGCATGAACCATATATTCAGGGATCAGTTAAGGAAGTCAGTCTTGGTTTTCTTCAATGACATATTGATCTATAGCCAGTCATGGAAAGAGCATATGAGGCACCTGGATGAGGTATTGAGCATCATGGAGGCACAATCATTATATTCCAAAGAGTCCAAGTGCGAGTTTGGTATGATATAGATACTTTACTTAGGCCACATCATCAGTGCAAAGGGGGTAGAGGTGCACCAAGATAAGATCATGGCCATTATGAATTGGTCGACGCCCAAGAATGTGACAGAATTGAGGAGCTTCTTTGGGCTGTACAGCTATTACAGGTGGCTCGTCCGAGGTTTTTCTCAGCTTGGAGCACCACTAACAGATCTTACAAAGCATGGGGCCTTCATATGGACCAAGAAATCACAGGAAGCCTTTGATCACATGAAGTAAGTCATGGGCACTTGTCCAGTGTTGGCACTACCAGACTTCACCCTACCATTTGTATTAGAGTGTGATGCATCCAACAAAGGGATCGGTGAAGTTTTGATGCAGGGAGGACACCCCATTGTATTTGAGAGCCAGAAGATTAGTCAACCTAAGAGGTTGTACTCCATTTATGACAAGGAAATGTTGGCAATCATGCATGCCTTGACCAAGTTCAGACAATATTTGGGGGGCAACAAATTCGTGGTCAATACTGATCACAATAGTTTGAAGTATTTCCTTGAGCAGAAGGACCTCAGTGAGTGCCAACATAAATGGGTGACGAAGGTACATGCATTCGAATTTGACATAGAGTATGTCAAGGGGAAGAAGAAAATTGTGGTCGATGCACTATCAAGGAGACTTGCAGCATGTTCTTTGATGGAGATTTCAATAGATTGGAAATCCCACTTGTTAGTGGAATATTCCAAGAACAAGTTTGCTTGTGAGGTGATGGATGGGTAGATACAGGATGACCAGTATAGGGTCGTTGACGATGTCATATTTTACAAGGATAGAGTCTACTTGGTGCCAGATTTAGGGCTTAAGAAGAATATCCTCACTGTAGTTCATGATTCACCTCTAGTAGGCCATCAGGGGTTTTTCAAAACCTACAGACAGATCAGAGAGAGGTTCTCATGGAAGGGCCTCAAAAAAGACGTTATGAGACATGTCAGTGAGTGTGTGACTTGCCAGCAGAACAAGTCAGAGCATGTTCTTCCAGCAGGGCTACTTCAGCCACTCCCCATTCCAGAGAAAAAATGGGAGAGTATATCTATGGACTTCATCACCGGTCTACCCAAGGTCTAGGGTAAGGACTGTATCTATGTAGTGGTCGACAGATTGACCAAGTTTTCTCACTTCTAGGCCATACCGACAGAGTAAACCGTAGTTCAAGTAGACGAGATTTTCTTCAGGGAGGTCTTCAGACTTCATGGGTTACCGAAGAACATTGTCAGTGATAGGGACAGTCGGTTCATAGGGACATTTTGGAGAGAGTTGTTTTGGTTGGTGGGGACAGAGTTGACACCTTGCACCAGCTATCACCCTTAGATAGATGGGGTAGACTGATATTGTCAACAAGTGGGTTGAAGGGTATTTGAGGAACTATGTAGGAGGACAGCAGAGAATGTGGGTAAAGTGGTTACATTTAGGAGAACATTGCTACAACACCACCTTCCACATGTCCATTGGTATGACACCCTTCTGAGCATTGTACGGATATGATGCTCCCACTTTGGTAGAATTGGTTGAAAGAGAACCTGCAGACGATGCAAAACCAACAGAAGATAAGTGCAGACAGGCATAGGATAGAGCGTAGCTTTAAGGTTGGAGATTTGGTTTTCTTGAGACTCCAACCCTACAGACAGTCATCTCTGAAGACGAATGGGGCCGAGAAGCTCAAGCCCAGATTTTATGGTCCTTACAGGATCATGCACCAAGTATGCAAGGTTTCTTATGAGCTAGAGCTTCTAGAGGGTAGCAAGATTCATAATGTGTTCCATGTGTCTTGCCTCAAAATGGCAATAGGAAAATTCATTAGCACATCATAGGAGCTTCCCCCGTTGGATGAGGAGGGATAGTTGGAGTTAGTTCCGAAGGAGGTTTTGGAGTTCCGGGAGCGAAAACTAAGGAGTAGGGTCATCATAGAGTGTTTGATCAGATGGAGAGGGCTTCTAGTAGAGGATGCTACTTGGGAGAGCGAGAATGTGTTGCAACACACTGGACTGATATTTTTTGAGGACAAGCAATTTCGGGAAGGGATGACTGTAATGCCCCTTTCCAAATAGGATCTCCAAAAGAGGAGGCTTAATGGTCTAAACCACCCCATTAGACTATAGCCAGGGCTAAAGAGGGGTAAAAAGGGTTACTAGAGGTCACTCCAATCACAAGTGTTATATTCGGAAAGTGGCATTGAGCTAAAAAGGGTTAAAAGCACTTTAAAGTCATTATGAGCTAAAAATAAAAGTCAACAGTGAATTAGGGTTTCAGCAGTGATTTAGGGTTTTGGAAGTCAACAATGAATTATGGTTTCAGCATGATTTAGGGTTTTGGAAAGCTATAAAGGAAGGGTCAGTGACCTAATTCATCATTATGAAAATTATGACTTGTCATTGAGGAGAAGAGGCACATCTCATGAGAGATAGTTCAGTGTATTCCAGGAGGAAGACACCATTTGAATGATTTTGGTGTTGAAAGACACACCCTAGTCACCGGGAAGATCATCCAGGTCTTCCATCATTCTTCATTGATTTCACAGTGCTCCCATATTACGGGTATTATCTTTTAGTTGCTTATTTGTATTCCGGCTAAGATCCTTTTGTCTTTTGATCTAGCCAAGTGTTGTTATTTTATTCAGCCACAGTTGATTATTTGTATTCCAACTAAGATCCTTTGTCTGTTGATCTAGTCGAGTATTGTCAATTTATTTAGTCGCATTCGGCCATTTTGTAATCTACAGAGATATCATAATACAAAATTTTCAATCCTTTGTCGCGTTTATTATTTGTATGATCATTTATATGCTGAAAACCTTTGATCCTACATAGACATTAGAAACGTTTCCTAGACTAGCCAAGTCAAGAACATTACATTTACCCGAAACACTTGTTTTAGACTAGTTTCAGGACTAGCCACAAACCCTATTTTCCACGAAGTGTATCTCCAAATATACAATGACCCACAAGTTGAATTTTTTACCATAGATACTTGGATATGTTTCCTCAATGGCATATCAATATCACGGTCTAAATCATTATAGAAAAAAAATTATTACGAAAATGGTGAGATCACCCGTAAATAACATACCTTAGAAAGCATCATGAAAAGAAATTATCCTCCCTTGAATTTAGGCCCTCTTTTCTTCACCTTCCCTCTAAAATTTGGCCTAGATATCCTTTGGTTACCTCAGTCACCTATAGATATTCAATATGATCAAGTGTTCCACACCAAAAATGCTCAAGAAGCTCTCACAAGAAGCTCTCCATCAATACCTCAAAAGATATTCTCACAAGAAGCTCTCCATTGGTCCACAAAAAGGATGATCTACAAGACACCATTGCTATATTATTTATACTTTCATCCTCCAAGTCACTTAACCCATTTTTAGGTCACTTAACCCATTTCTAGGTCACTTAACCTATTTTCCTTATTTTAGGGTTAACCACTTTCCATAAATAGAATGTTCTCCAATACTTTATCATTTAAATATTCCTTCTTGATTTTGTCACCTTACTTTATCATTTATTTTTTTTGTCACTTCTCTTTATTATTTAAATAATCCACCTTGACTTTGTCACTTTACTTTATCATTTAAATAGTATTAATCCATTTCTAGGTCACTTAACCTATTTTCCTTATTTTAGGGTTAACCAGTTTCCATAAATAGAAAGTTCTCCAATACTTTATCATTTAAATATTCCTTCTTGATTTTGTCA
>JZKD02S0061968.1:132621-145473 GCA_000966675.3 Picea glauca
TTTCAGGAACCAGATGGATTACCTCCTAAGATGGAAATCCAACATGAGATACATCTTCAGCATGATTCTCCTCTTCCTAATGTGAGCATGTACATGATGTCAATTGTGGAGATGACAAAGATCAAGAAGCAGGTACAGGGATTATTGGAACAAGGGGTCATCAGGCCCAATTCATCTCCTTGTGATTCTCCTATCATGATGGTGCCAAAGAAATATGGCACATGGCGATTGTGTGTCGATTATTGGAACTTTAATAAAATCACGATGAAAAATCGATACCCTCTTCCTCATATAGATGATTTACTTGATCAGTTGAAGAATGTTGTTTATTTCACTAAGTTGGATTTGCACAGTGGATACCATCAAATCAGGGTCACAGAACAAGATGCATGGAAAACTGCCTTTAAAACCAAACAAGGATTGTTTGAGTGGTTAATTATGTCATTTGGGCTTTGTAATGCTCCATAAACTTTAATGCGTGTGATGAATGATGTATTCAGGCCTTTCCTAGATGAATTTGTGATTGTTTATTTAGACGACATTCTTATTTTTAGTGGGAATTGGGATGAACATGTGAGGCATGTAAAGAAAGTATTGGATACTTTTCAAAGGGAAAATTTGTATGTAAAATTGTCTAAATGTGAATTTGGCAAGACTGCACTTGTGTACTTCAGTCATATTTTAGGAGGAGGACAATTAAAAATTGATCCTTTCAAAATTGATGTAATTGTAAATTGGCCTTAGCCAAAAAGTTTAACCAAGGTCTGAAGCTTCTTAGGTGTAGTCCAATATTGGAGGAGGTTCATTTCAAACTTCTCTTTCATGGCATCTCCTTTGCATGTTGTAACCAGTGTGAAGAACACTTTTCAGTGGGAAGGAAAGCAACAAAAAGATTTCGACAGTTTGAAGGAGAATATTAGTACCACAACACTATTAGCACTGTCGAATCTTCAAAAACCTTTTGAGATAGAGACAGATTCTAGTGGATACGCCATGGGTGCAGTATTGATGCAATATCATAAGCCTATCTATTACCACTCTGAAACTTTAAACCAAGTGGTTGTTAACTATCCTACATATGATAAAGAGTTGTATGCATTAGTCCAAAGCGTAAAGAAATGGAAGCACTACTTGTTAGGGAAGGAAAAAATCATACATACAGATCACCAGCCCTTACAGTATCTCCAAGCACAGACCAAACTGCAACAATCTCAACACTACAGATGGATGGGTTTTCTACAACAATTTCATTTGGTAATCAATTACAAAAGGGTACAAGTAACAAGGTAGTTGATATGCTTTCTAGACCTCCTATTGTTGCTTCTATTATTTTGAAGAATACTTCTTTATCTCATGATAGATATGTAGAACAATATGCCATCTATGAATATTTTAAAGAAGTATATGAGAAGCTAACCCATGGTGCACAGGTAGAGAACTATTGTCTGCAGGGAAAACTACTCTACCATCTTGGAAAGCTATGTATTCCTACAAGTGAATGAGTCCATGTAATATGAGAAGCTCACACTTCTCTTGTGTCTGGGAATTTTGGGGTAGGAAACACTATGGCTCATTTGTAGAGGTTTTTTAACTGTACTCAAATGAAAGAAATTGTAACTAAATATGTAAAGGGGTGTGTGATGTGTTCTACTTGTAAGCCCACTAATAGAAAATTGGGGCTATACTCACCACTTCTTGTTCCATCCCATCCATGGGAAAGTATCTCCATGGATTTTGTAGGGGGTTTACCAATGACCAAAGGTGGTCATGACTATTTGTATGTTGTAGTGGATAGGTTCAACAACATGTGTATCTTGATGCCATGTAAAAAGCAGATCATTGATGAGAAGACTGTTAATATCTTCTTTCAGCATGTTTGGGTTCACTTTGGGTTACCCACATCCATTGTCTCGGATCGAGATACTCGATTCCTTGGGGAATTTTGGACTAGCTTGTGGAGGATGATGGAAACCAAATTGAAGAGGAGCATTGCTTCCCATCCACAGACCGACGGACATACATAGGTGGTAAAAAGAACAGTGGTAATTTTGTTTCGAGGCTACTACAGCAAGCATCCCAAGTTATGGGATGAACATATACCCTATGTACAACATGCTTACAACCGAGACTTTCATTCCTCCACTCAGAGTTCACCTTTTGAGACATGTTTTGGGTACCTACCCAAGGTTCCTTTGGACTTGATGTATGGGACAGATTCTGATGTGAATGAAGAATGAACAGAGGACAAAGCCCGCAAGTTCATCCAAAGGATCCAACAGGTGCACCAGATAGTTAGGGAACAGTTGGAGAAAAGTCAAGCACAGTATAAAGCTTGACATGAAAAGCACATGGTTGATCATCAGTTCCAGGTTGGAGACTTGGTATGGCTTCACATCGGCAAGGAAAGATTGAAGGTTGAAGGAAAGAAACTCAAGCCCATTCCTTATGGACCCTTCACTATCTTGGATAAAAGTGGTACCAATTCTTTTCATCTAGATCTTACACCTTATATGCAGATTTACTCAGTTGTGAACATCGAGAAATTGAAATGTTTTGAGCCTCCCATGATCATGGATCAATATGAGGAAGTTTCAATACCTTTAGTTGATGATTTTACACCTAAGTACTTGGATGAGTTACAGGAATATCATCCTGGACAGAAGGATGAGGACTTCACACATGAGTGATGTTGATTATCTTCGAGTAGGCTTAAAGGGCACACATCCAAGAAAGGAAAAGTGGATTGAAAAGGACAAAGTGAGGGGACTCTTCCCTCACTTACCTATTAATTGATGAAATATTTTGGTGGTCCAAAAATCTATCAGTGGGAAGGAGTGATCCAAAAAGGATCCAAAGAAGGATAAGAACAACTCAAAACTCATAGAGGCAACTCAAGATGCTCAGAATGGCCTCAATAGATAGAGAAAGGGAAAAAATTCAAAGTTCCCAAAACTCAATGAAAATGAAATTATCGTGAAGAGCATGTCACAAGATTTCTAATGACGCAAACAGATCGTCAAACGGAGTTACGGATTGAAAGATATATGTGGTCAAAGTTTGGTCAACCTAGCCTAGTCAACAAGGGATGAGTCAACATCTGTACTAGTGATGTTAGCATTCGTACAGATGGCGTCAACATTCATACAACACATGTGGCAGGAGCAGAAGGTGACACGTGTCATGTTGACATCAACATGGTGATATGGCAGTACTAGAGGCTACCACGTGTCACCTAGTTTTGGCACTTTTGGACTGATCTGTGGACCAATAGGATCGTGCCATGTGGAAGTATGTATGGTTCATACAGTGACGTGGCATGATGATGTGGTGCTAACATCATAGAGGACGCCGTGGCCGGATGGAAGGATACCACGTGGCCCAATTAGGGGCTTCCACGTGGCAGGCGGAAAAATCACAATGACAGCCCGTGACCAAATTTTGAAAAAAAATTAGAAGATTGGTGGGTTCGCCAAATCTGGTGGACCACGCCAAACTTGACCGCATTTTAATCATTAGAGACCTGGATAGCGCCACCGCCAAAATTAGCGAAACAACTTTGGGTTATATATATATATATATATATATACATATACATATATTACAACAAATTAAAACCAAAAGGGGGAGGCCCACGGGTTTGACCCCGGGACCTCCTCCCCACTATCTGCCTTTACATTCACGCCCAAACCAATAGGCCAATGACATTTATTGTTATCAATGCCCACATTAATTACTTAAATTCTAAGTTCGTCGAGCCATGGGAGGAAGGCGTGCATGTGGTACGGCCTTAGGCATGCATCTCAATCCAACACAATCATTAATTGTAGGTTGTAGAAGGGCACAAAAATTGAGAAAAATTTCTTCTTGGGCCTGGGAGTGCCAGAGTCAGATCGAGGCGTGGAGACAATCATTTTATGGTAATTCATTGCCACGAATTCAATGGTGCTGTCTGTTTTTTGATCTGAGAATTATTTTTGTGGCTTGATTTCAGAATGAGATATACTTATGTATTTTTCAAAACTATTTTGTTGAGTTAATGAAAGAGCCTACCCATTTGAGAGTAGGACCCGGAGACATAGTCCACCAGGGAGGAACTCCATTATCAAGTTTTTGTGTTCATATTTGATGCTTATGTCTCTTCATTATTGAGTTTTTCCTTCTTTAATGGTGCACTTTAATTTATTCTCATTTAATGCAATTCTTTATAATTCACTCGATGAAAAGATCCCGGATCATAAGAGGTTTTTTGTCAGTGTTTCTCCATGGACACAAATAAATGTGTTAGCCCTGGGGCATTGTGAATTGTCCATACAAGTATTGCATGCAATTTAAATTCCCTTTGCACACCTACTGGTCTAGAGATATCATACATAGTGATGCCCTTCCATAACTCTATTAAATTGTCAATAAGAGGCTCGATATATACATTCATATAATTGACTTGGTACTTACCTAATTGATTTAACATACAATGAATAATTACTATGTATATGAGTAAATAAAAAAAATATCAAACATGATTATAAGATCACATAATTGAACATATACGAGTAAACAATAAAATATAAGACATAATTATTAAACAAACAAGAGAAATGAGATGTTACCTTGTTAAAAATAATTATTCTAAAAAAATACCTTGAACAATCATTTCCAACATTATGTGCTCCCTCTTTATTTACATCCATGGAGGAATGTTATTGTTGATAACAAAAAAAGGCCACACCGAGTAAGTAGATCTAAGATCTCCAAATGGATTGACAATGTCACCTTCCAATGAAAGCCTTAGATTACGAGGTTCATCTTTAAAATTTGGTCGTATTTCCTCTATCTTCTTAAATGCAGATCCATAGGTAGGAATTCGAAGAACACCATATTTACTTATGTTCTTTGCATGGTAATCCATAAACTATGCTATGCTTTTTCACCCGAACAATCACTGCAAACATGGAATTTTGGGAATATAACAAAGAACCTTCTGAGGCACCTTTTTTCTTACTCGATCGATTCGATATCTACTAATTTGACATTTCAGGCATTCTTCTTTCAGCACATGTTCTCCATAATGTAGAATATGATCACCAGGGCATGCATGAATAACTTGATACTCCATTCCAATATCTTTTGATTATGACATGTAAATCTTGGTATGTGCAACATAAAACATTAAATTGATCGTGGTAACAAAAATTCACTTAACAATATACAACAAAAAAAATCAATATTGGTTAATGTAAAGAATATTGATCGTACATATTGCATTCAAATTTTACAGATGATCAAATAACAATAAAAATAGAGGAAAAAATAAAACCTTTATCATCATGTACTAAGTGTGACAAAATATATTACATACCTTAGTAGTTGTGTAAAACAAGTGTTTGAAAAACCATTCATAACCTTTAAGTTCGCCAGTAGAAATATAGCAGAGAGAAGACTTGTTTTAGGGCCTTCATAAAGAGGTTGACTTTCCTTCTCAAGTATATGTATATCAAAAACACAATCAAGTTGGTCATCATCATCATCCATTCTAACATTATTAAATGTCTCCTAGATCAATATATTTGTCATGTATTCTTCAACTGTGTTATTAGCATCATCATCTTTTTCCATAGGATCATTATCTTTATCTTCAATATTAGCTCCATGTTCTTGAACAAATTCTTGTATAACCACCTATTCCTCTATGGGTAGTGCCCTTGGGTGTTGTTCCTTTATAATTACAAACAATCAAGTAATATTAGTGTATATAATAAATATAAAAATGATACAAACGTTTACAAATATAATATAGGAAAGCAAAGAGAACAAAGACAAAGACATTCAACTAGTGTGGAATCTCCTTAACTACCCTTCCAAAACTTTCCTACCATTTCTAGCACATTACTACCTTCTATCTTTGTTTCCTAGAGGAGATGAATGTTTGGTTGATGTGCTCTTATCATTTCTATTAATGTTTCCTTCTTTTCCACATTACCCATTCCTTTGTATTTCCAATACATAACCTTCATCATTTACTAGATTGCAATTTGGTACAATTTCCAAAGGCATTTTCCTTAGTTGGTTGAGAGAACAAATTGTGCCCCTAGTTGTTATTGCCTCTCTCTTTTCATTATTAGTTTTGTGGCCACTTTTTTGTTGTGATTTTTCCATTTCTCCCTTCTCATCCTCTTGATGTTGAACATTGATCCTTATTCTTTGTCACCATACCACTAAATGAGGGCTATAGGCTACAAGGGGTAGGAGAGGATGAAAAAAAAATAGTTAATGATGGGGGAGCAAGCTGAGAGACAAATTCCTCAAAAACTAAAGGTGAAGCCAAGGAACAAGGGAGATGGGATAGGATCTAGTGGTGGCAGGGGAAGGATCCAAAGAGGAGTATGGAGGGAATTATAGAGAGGATTTTAAGGCCCCTAAGGCCCTATGTTAAGGCCCTTAAATCCCTATGTTAAGGCCCTAACTGTCATTTAATATTAGTTAATTAGTTATGGTTAGGTTAGCTTAGGGTAGGTTACATCATGTTCACTTTATATCATATAATGATGTGTTATGAATGATCCCACATACATAATTATTATGGGATAAGCATGGTTTACAATGCAATACCTGCACCAATAACTTGGCCACTCTAGTAGTTGTCTTTAGGGTAGTTATTTTTGTATACTAAAACATGGTAAACCACATGTGTTAGAGGTAATTATGTTAAGTGTTAGTTGTTTGTCAATATTAACTCACCTTGTTATGCTTTAGGAGAAGAAAATACTACCCCATAATTGACTCAAATAATTTGGAGGCATGTCAACATTCTTTATGGAGAGGGAAAACTTTACCTATAGAAGAAGAAAGTCTCTTCATGATGGTTTTAACCCCTTATTTATGGGAATTGAATTTGATGATGACTTGGACACATTATTATAGGAATGACAAAATAAAGTGTTTGAGTAATATTTTTGTTGTTTTCATACGGTTGATACCCTTGTAAATCTACATACCTTTGATATAATGGTAGTTGTCCACCTCTTCCAAATTAATTTTTGTATGAAGGGATTAGATGCCATGGGATTAAGTGTGTGTTAGGTGTCCAAACCAAAATATTTCCTAGTGTAGAAGTTGGATTTAAGGGATTGTGGGTTAAGGGATTAGAGCGTTAGAAGGTTTGAGGGTAGTATATTTAGGGTTTATTAGGTTAGGAGTCATAGTGGCCAGGTCATAGACATTGGTGGTTATAGGTTATCTACATTAGGTGTGTTGGTGTGTGGGTTAGGAATTAAGGGGTAGTGGATTATGGTTAGAGATCGGTTAATAGATTAAGGGGTTACTATGTGGGGTATAATTTAGTAATTAGGGGGTATGTGAGTCAATGGGTTAGTGGGTTAGGGTTGAGGGGAATAAGGGGCTATGGGATGGGGTTTTATAATGGACTCATACTAGGGGTAGTGGGTTAGTGATTTGGGGGTTAGCATGTTAAAAAATTATAGGTTAGGTTCATGTTTGTTGTTAGGGGTGACAATATTAGGGGGTTAATGGGTTAGGGATTAAGGAACTCATAATTAGGGGCCAATGGGGTAGTGGTTTGGTAATTAATGTGTTGTCCAATTGGGATTTAGGTTCATGTTTAGGGTTAGGGTGTTAAAGGTTGAAACATATAAGGCTCATGAGTTCAATTTTTGGATTAGGTGTGTTAGGTGCATGGGTTGGATATCTAAGGTTAGATGGGTGGATTAACTTAGTTATTTGGGTTTGTGACTATTGATATAGAAATATATTAGTTCTATATTCTAATATAGTAAAATATCCTCAGTTGTATTAAAATGACTATAAAATATAAAGGGATGGAGTTCTAGATATTTATTCTTCATGTCGTTAATAATTTTTCCAAGTTTCCATAATCTCTTTATAAAAAAGCTTAAACTATCTAGATTGAGGCTCTGGTCACTTTCTTCCTCATCTTCTCATGAATTTGATTTTGCAGTTTGGTGTTCTCTCAACCCACAAATCATAAAGTTGGCCTCTTATATTATTTTGGAATTTTGAATAAGTTTCTTTTAACTAAGCGTCAAGCACTAACTATGTATCAAGAGGCAGATGGTTCCATACAATTTATATAGGGTTGTGTGACTACCCAACTTGATTTAAAGGCCATGTTGATTTATTCTAATCAATGGACCCCTTTTGGGGTTGTTGTGATCCATGATGGATAAAAATTCACCTTTTGGGGGATTTGAACCCTAGATAGAGCTATATGAACTTCCAAATTTCACCAACCTATCTCACCTCTCATGCCACTCTTAATTCTTTTGAAATCATGGGAACTAGATAAATTGACTTTGGAGTTGTCTTTTGAATGTTGTGAGTTACACATTAGTGGGTTAGTGGTTGATCACATGATATAGGTTATGGGTTAGTGCTTGGTTAAGGAATATATGGTACAATTTATTAGGGTATTGGTTACTTAGGCTTTAGAAGTTAATGATTCATAGAATAGGAGTTAGTAATTAAATGTTAAGGATTAGGTTAAGTAAAGTGTAAGTGAATTAGTGGTAGGATAGTTTTATAGCATGACAGGATAGATACCCTAGACATTTCTACATATTTTAACCCTGACTTTATGATGTTTAGATATCCCACCAATATATTTTTGACAGCTAAACTATGGAACCTAAACTACCCTTCCAAAACTTTCCTACCATTTCTAGCATATCACTTCCTTCTATCTTTGTTTCCTAGAGGAGATAAATTTTTGGTTGATTTCTCTTGCACTTACTATGGAACCTAAACTACCCTTCCAAAAATTTCCTACCATTTCTATCATTTTACTTCCTCCTATATTTGTTTCCNTAAAATGACTATAAAATATAAAGGGATGGAGTTCTAGATATTTATTCTTCATGTCGTTAATAATTTTTCCAAGTTTCCATAATCTCTTTATAAAAAAGCTTAAACTATCTAGATTCAGGCTTTGCTCACATTCTTCCTCATCTTCTCATGAATTTAATTTTGCAATTTGGTGTTCTCTCAACCCACAAATCATAAACTTGGCCTCTTAGATTATTTTGGAATTTTGAATAAGTTTCTTTTAACTAAGCGTCAAGAACTAACTACGTATCAAGAGGTAGATGGTTCCATACAATTTATATAGGGTTTTGTGACTACCCAACTTGATTTAATGGCCATGTTGATTTATTCTAATCAATGGACCCCTTTTGGGGTTGTTGTGATCCATGATGGATAAAAATTCACCTTTTGAGGGATTTGAACCCTAGATAGAGCTATATGAACTTCCAAATTTCACCAACCTATCTCACCTCTCATGCCACTCTTAATTATTTTGAAATCATGGGAACTAGATAAATTGACTTTGGAGTTGTCTTTTGAATGTTGTGAGTTACATATTAGTGGGTTAGTGGTTGATCACATGATATAGGTTATGGGTTAGTGCTTGGTTAAGGAATATATGTTACAAGTTATTAGGGTATTGGTTACTTAGGCTTTAGAAGTTAATGATTCATAGAATAGGAGTTAGTAATTAAATGTTAAGGATTAGGTTAATTAAAGTGTAAGTGAATTAGTGGTAGGATAGTTTCATAGCATGACAGGATAGGTACCCTAGACATTTCTACATATTTTAACCTTGACTTTATGATGTTTAGATCTCCCGCCAATATATTTTTGACAGCTAAACTATGGAACCTAAACTACCCTTCCAAAAATTTCCTACCATTTCTAGCATATCACTTCCTTCTATCTTTGTTACCTAGAGAAGATAAATGTTTGGTTGATTTCTCTTGCAGTTACTATGGAACCTAAACTACCCTTCCAAAAATTTCCTACCATTTCTATCATTTTACTTCCTTCTATATTTGTTTCCTATAGGAGATGAATATTTGGTTGGTTTTCTCTTGCACTTACTATGGAACCTAAACTACCCTTCCAAAAATTTCCTACCATTTCTAGCATATTACTTCCTTCTATCTTTGTTTCTTAGAGGAGATGAATGTTTGGTTGATTTTCTCTTATCATTTATCTTAATGTTTCCTTCTTTGACACATTACCCATTACTTTGTACTTCTAATACATAACCTTCATCATTTAATGGATTGCAATTTGATACAATTTCCAAAGGAATTTTCCATAGTTGGTTGAGAGGACAAATTGTGTCCCTCATTGTTATTGCCTCTCTCTCTTCATTATTAGTTTTGTGGCCACTTTTTTGTTGTGATTTTTCCATTTCTCCCTTCTCATCCTCTTGATGTTGAATACCAATCCTTATTATTTTTCACCATACCACTACATGAGGGATATAAGATACAAGGGGTAGGAGAGGATGAGAACCAAATAAATGATGAGTGGGGAGCAAGTTGAGAGATAGATTCCTAAAAAACTAAAGGTGAAGCCAAGGAGAAGTGTGAGGGGATAATATCTAGGGGTGGGAGTGGAAGGATCCAAAGAGGAGTATGGAGGGAATGACAAAGAGGGTGTTAAGGCCCTTAAGGCCCTATGTTAAGGCACCTAAGTCCCTATGTTAATTCCCTAACACTCATTTAATATTAGTTTATTAGTTATGGTTAGGTTAGCTTAGGGTAGGTTACATCGTGCTCACTTTATATCATATTTATAATAAAGGAGATTCGTCAGTATAGGAATATTGTCTAACTATCAATGCTTTCAATCTTATCAAAATTGTATATACATTATCTTTGTTCAACCATAGATATTTTGGCATTAGTTATCTTGAATGCCACAAGAATATGATATTTCCTTTTGAGGGCATTGTAGAATAAGATTATATGCATTATCTCTATATATAAGTCTCTACACCTTATGTACTCATTAGGTTGTCATTTTGGTCCCCTATAAAGAATTTATTCATAGATTCAATTATTGGGGTGATCCAACCACACTTTACCAATCAATACTCTAAATGGGTTACTTTAAAAGTATTACTCTAAATCTATCTAACTTTATTTCAAGATGTAGCTTAGCCTTAGTGATGCCTATTGTGATATCTTAACCAAACAATGGATGGTATACTACTGAATATTCTTTATTGTAGTTACAAAATTGTTTGAATACAACAAAGATGGGAAAGAGTGAAATCTTTCACATTAATGGAAGTAAAGTCACTTTTGATGTTAACAATAATATACACATTTTTATATGGGATATTGTTTTTTAGAGAAAACAAATTGCATCCTTTTCTAGTAATTCAACCAAAAAAAGTACATTCAGTATAGTGTTAATCAAGAAAATACCCACAATGTCCAAAACTTTCTAACAATGGACCTCATATAGCCAACTTTATTGAACTAGGCTATGAAAACAAGAGGAGACCCCTACAATAGAGTATATAGTAGGCCAATCATATGGATACAAAAAAAAACACCATGAATTGAACGAAATAGAGATTTCAAACTTGAAAACACATTGTTCCATTTAAGACTGAAGAAATAACTATTGAAAAAATTCAAGGAGAAAGTTAAGCAGACACCCCTCTCTATGCTTCATAATGTTTAGGATCCCTTCTACAAGTTAGATGCCATCTTGGAGAGTTTGTCAACAAGGGTGTTGTTTTCTGTCATGGTTTGTGTGATGGTTATGGATTTAAATGCTAGGGTGATGTCTCTAGATTTGGTAATGATCTCCCTTACTCTAGGTACCTATTTGTACACGTTTCATTTAGCCACAGAATGACTAGGAAAATCATAGTAAAATTAAAGAGTATATATCCCATGTTCGACATTTAGGGCTAGCAATAAATAAACCACCTTTAGTGTTGAAATATTATTTGTTGACATTTAGGTTGAATCGTTTGTTCCCCAACTTTCATTGGTTTGTTGAGGGTGCCCATGGTCAGCATGGGGCAGTCGTTTTCCCACGTTATTCCTCAAGTCTCTACACTTAAATTCCATGATTGCAAGTCTACCTAGGAAAATTTTTCTTAATGGCACATTTGTGCATCCTGTCATGGGTCTGGCGAGCCTGTGGTCGGGCGACATAATCACCCGACACTCACAATCATCATGCGACACCAGCGTGTTTCATCCAGTGGCTAGACCATGCCAAATTACTCAACCTAGGATATGCCTTCTCTTAATTATATTATTTTACTTAAGTTGAGTGTGTGCATTTCTCAACTTAAAGAGATGCAACCATACATAGTGAAATCAAGTTTACTTAAAGAGATGAAACCATACACAATGAAATCAAGTTTAGCCTTATAAAAGGGCATGCATTACACAATCATGATCCTTATTTAGGAATAGTTGCACTAGTTTCAAGGGAAAATAGGCATGAGTATTGTATTACATGAAGTTTTGTCTCAATCCTTCCATCATATTTTTCAAATAATCTACTAGTTCTTCATCTCCTTCCCTATTTTACATTCCTTAATCCATATCCACCACTTTGAACCACTGGTCATTGCTTATGGAAAGTTAACATGAGGATGCTATATGAATGATGAACATGTTCATTGAAATGTTCACGTCACAATACGATGATAACAATGATGACAAATACGATGATCATGGATAACTTCATCTCCTTCACAATTAGGTTCTAATTTTTATGTTTGATTGTCAAATTATTTTTGTGAGTTGTATTTGAGTCTCGAAACCCTCTCATACCATCAATGCGTGCATCTATTATAACCATGTCAAATTTCAGCACAAACTGAAAAAATTTCAACGTTTCCCGATTCACAGGTCACTCTGTGCAGGGTCTAATAAAAGAATAATTTCCAGTAATTGGTAATTAATGGACAATCTTGAAAATTGTTAGATGAACCAAAGTTAAAATTGGAGATGATCTAGTATAAACTTGAATGAGATTCTCTTGGTTTCAAGAATAATA
>JZKD02S0061968.1:183305-208456 GCA_000966675.3 Picea glauca
GGCCAAGAAGAGTACTTTCCAGGTCGAGACCGATTCCAGATCCAAGACGCGGACCATATGCGAGACTATGTGAATTCACTCGTTCGCTGGATCGCAGACGATATTCATATCCCTCGGGATTCAAAAGCCCTTCGGAAGAGTATAAAATTTCTCCGCCTCAATTGCCAGTATAGCCACGCCAACACAAACCTGTTGCGTTCTGTGAATGAATTCGACGCGCTGATCGAAGCTCTGACAAGAGATTTTGACCTGAGCGGGCTCAGAAACGGATCAAACGTCTGGTCCGGTAGTGTTGAAATGGAGGAAACCCTAAATTTGTGCCGAGAGATAGTTAAGCTCCTGGAGATTTTAGGTTTGAGCACAGAACCAACATACCCAGGTCTCTTTGGCATCATACATATTGTTTACTTGGGCGGATCCCAGAAAGACATGGGCAGGGTCGTGCGCATCATGCACGCTATGCTTTACGATGTGATGCTACCTATGTTCGATGACTACTTCGACAGCTTCATCTATCGCCACTTGCAGAATCCATCCGCGCTCAGTAGTGAGCTCTCCCTTTGTGCAGATGTCACCAAACGGTTTTTGTTGGTAGGTGACAATCCGCCGATGACCGTATATCCTCTGTGCAAAGCACTGGGCACACTGGTCTCTCGGTTTTGTGATGACAGTGAGAATAACAGGATTCGTGAAGAATATGGCGATCGATGCGCGGCCCTGGAGAACGTTATGAAAGTTCTGTGTCTGCTCTGCGCCAGATTTGGGGTCCACACGGTTTCCTATATGAGCAGGGCCGAGTGTGGCGTGCTGGGACAAATCAGGAAGATTTTAAAGCATGCCCTCTTGCATCGTAGGCCGGACGCCCGATCCTTCAATGGCAGGCACCTGATGTTTGCGTTGCTGATGGCTAAATTCATTTATGAGAGCCCGGGCGGGAACGGTTTAGCAGGGCCCGAAGACGTGAAGGTTGTGTTGGATTTCGCCATGAGCGATTTGGCCTCTCGCTACTTCTTCAACGGTCGTCCGAGGTTGAAGGATTTGGCCGACGTATTGGTCTCCATTGTACTAAACAGCCACTGTGCTGAATTTGTCCTCGACAACTGGGCTAGCATTTGAACTTATTCTAAATGTTTTATTTTTTGGTATTTTTTAGTTTGATTTTGTTTAAAATTTGGTGAGGAATGGTTGGATTTGTAGATTTGAGTGGTTAAATTTCTTTAATCTGAGTGTCTTATGGTTTTTTAGGCACCCATTCAGAAATACAATTTAAACAACAGAAAATAAATAGCTATTTTGTTCATATTTATATGATGGGATGACCAAAAATCCCTAAAATAGAAAGTTTACCCAAATACCATGTTGACTTATTTGATCACACCTTAATAATGTCAAACTTAGATATATAGTGTTTTGGTTATTTTAATCACAACGTTTCAAATTTACAAATCCAACAAATTTTAATCCCATTAAAAACAAAATAAACAAAAAAAATATCTAATGATTCAAACCAAAACATAAAATAGTTAAATTAATACTATCCAAATTTAGAAAAAAATGATAAAAAATTAATTAATATATTTTAACATTTTGATTTTATGATTAAACATTACTTCTTAATTTTAATTAAAATTAACAAATTATAAAAATTAATAATATTTAAAAAAAAATTTAAAAATTATAAATCTTTTAATGATTATGATAAAAACTTTGATTATAATTGCACTCCAAAAAATAAGTTAAATAATTAACTAATATATTAATAATATTTTAGTTTTATGATGAAAACTTTGATTATAATTTCACTCCAAAAAAATAAGTTAAATAATTAATTAATATATTAATAATATTTTAATTTTATTAGTTTTATGATTAAAAAGATTGAAAACTAATAATTCTTTATTTTTTTATGTAATTTAAATTATAAATTATAAAAATGGGTAATAATATAAATCTTTTAAAATTAAAATTTAATCTAATTATATATAATATATTTAAAAATAAATAAAAACACTTTCCACCTTAATAAATTCTTTTATAAAATCTTTGAATACAACTCTTGGTCTAGTAGTTGACCTTGTTTCTCCATGGAGCATCCGACCTTGTTATAAACATTTATTCTTATTTAGAAAACCTATTTTAATGCTTCTTGCATACCTTATTAGTGAATGCGCTTCGCCATTTGAAATCTCGTTTTAAACCCTAACCCTTAAATTAATTTAGCATAGTCAATTTTCTATATGCTTTACTCACCAAATGCATTTCAAATCAAGATTATATATAGGCATTAACTCTAAGTTTAAATACATTAATCTTGTGCCCCTTACAAGCCTCGTAATTGTCGATCATAATTATATGTTAAATAATCCCCTCTATTTTCAAAAGTTGTAAGCTAAGTGTTTTGGTTCATAGAATTGCTAAATTATATGTTCAATAATCTTGTATATTTTCAAAATTTTCTAGCTAATTGTTTTAGTTTGAGTTGGGGATAAACTCTACTCGGGTAAAAGAATTTCTAACCAGGCTAATGTATCTTAGACAACAAGAAAACTCAATTACAAGTGTCAACTCGAACTAACAACCTACAGTCCCTCATTCCCCACATGTATGTCCCACCCCATAAATTGTGCCCCTTCTTTGCTCAACATTCCCTCGGTTGCCCCACTTCCTTTCTGGGGCTTGAGCAATAGGCCAGACATGAAGTCTCAGAGCCCTGTAGCTGCAGTTTGGCACCTTTGGGAAATCAATTCCTAGAAATTCTCACCCAGAGAGAATTTCTCATGGGCTTGAGAACCTGCCTCTTCAATATCCCACGGACCTAACAACTTGCCTCTTCAATCTCCCCACGGGCCTAAGAACCTACTTCTTCAGTCCATCTCCTAAGCTAACCAAGGAACAAGTAAAGGTAAAGGTAAAGGTACAGTGACAACATGGTATGAATGGCTACTAAGTGAGTGAGCGAAGGAATCATCAGGGAATGATGGAAAATGAACTAAATCCAAACTATAAGTATGCATGTTCCAAACTTGACACTTGTAATGTTGAGAACTACCTTGGGACCACTTGTCCCCATCCTTAGAACTTAGGATAAAATAATTATCCATACTTTATACTTTAAAGAATATTAATATAATATTCATTTTGGATTAAACTCCCTAGCTTAGTCCCTTGTCCTTAACTTTTATCCCCATTTCCCTATCTAGTGGAGTTTAGCCCCCCATATTGTTTTGCATGGTTTTGCAAGAACGATGTGTTTCTCATTAATATTTGCGTGTGATTTACATTTATAATACAAACATACTGTCATTTTTGTATCTAGTCTCATTGGCCTAGAAAACATAAACATATACACAAAAGGCTCTCTGGCTTCAAGATCGTGCACTCAAGTTGATGCACAAGGTATCCTAGGATGTGTACACTTCTTCTTTTAGTACGAAGCACATGTGCATGCTATACTATGGAATGTGCACACCAAACTAATTCCAAGGCTTAATATAAACAACTCACCATCGTATATAGATATGTACATTCATATTTACATTTACAGTTGGGGTTTGGCCTAGGGGCATTACATTCCCCTCCCCCTTATTTATGTACTATCATCAGTGCAGTATATACACATATACAATCAAAACTTTCAAAAGTCTTCAAAAAGATGTGAGTACTCTACCCACAAAACATCATCATGCTCTTAATTTGTGTCCTCGAGACCATACGAGGTCCATTGGACCTTTACTATCCCTATGGCTTTATTCCTGTTTTTCTTGATCTTCCGGTCCAATTTGCACATCGGATGCACCTGAAAATTGCCTTCTTTCTCCACTTGAATTACATTCCAATCAATGACATAATTAGTATTAGGTACATACTTTTTAAAAAAGGATACATGGAATACATTATGAATACACATTGATGCAGGTAAGGCAAGCAATGCTACAGACCCAATCCTTTCTAGGATTTCAAATGACTCACAATAGCGAGCTGCTAGCTTTGAATAATTTCTCAACTTCAGGGAACTTCTCTTGGCCTTGACTTTTAAGAACACGTGGTCACCCACTTTAAATTCTCTCTGAGTTTCGTCTGTGTCAGCATAGCTTTTCTTCCTATCTTGGGTAGCCTTTAAATTCTATTTTATTTTCATCATTTTCTCTTCCATCTCCCTAAGTAATTTTGGCCCAACCATTGTTGGGTTGTCCCAATTTACCAATGTGTTGCATTTTCTTCCATAAAGTTCCTCAAATGGGCTTATCTTTGAATATGCTTGGAACCCATTGTTATAAGAAAATACCACCAAATGCAAATAATCCTCCCATTTGGATGGTTTATCCATCACATACATTCTTAGCATGTATTCTATCACCTGATTCACCCTTTCTGTTTTCCCATATGACTCTGGATGATAAGCTATGCTAAAAAGAAGATTTGTTCCAAATCCCTTAAATAATCATTTCCAAAAATTTGATGTAAATTTTGGATCTCTATCAAACACAATTGTATTGGGTATTCCATATAATCAAGCTATTTCTCTCATATAAATATGAGCAATGTCACTTTCCTTGTGAGTGAGATTTACTGGAATAAAATGGGCATCTTTAGTAAGCTTATCCACCACTACCATGATAAAATCATGTTGCTTTCTTTTTCTGGGCAGTTTGGTGATAAAATCCATTGTTACAACTTCTCATTTTCACTCAGGAATGGGAAATGGTTACAACTTCTCATTTCCACTCGGGAATGGGAAATGGTGATGAAATCCATTGTTACAACTTCTTAGTGCATGTCCCCGACGAGGTCAGGGTACATAGAGTTGGGTCTCGAGCTAGTTTCCCTTGAGGAAAACCGCTCTCATCAGCCCAAGCGGCCTCCTGTGGAGGAAGAGAAGAGGAACAAGGGAGAAAAAGATCCCATCAATTTGTTTCTCGCGGAAGCCCTCACACAATAGAGAAATGAGATGTTGGAGAATTTTCCCCAAATCCTTCAACAATTTCCGACAATAACAGACGCGTCTTCATCAAGCAGTTTCTTTGGAGACACTACTCCATTCAAGATACAAATTAATTTTGATATTCCAGTAATCGAAGGTCAGATCAATGCATATTCTTTAGAAAAATGGTTAAATTTGCTAGAAGGTTTTTTCACGTTCACAATTTTTATGAGAAATAAAAGATCACCTTTGCGCTCCTTAAGGCTCTCCCCCATGTCAAACATTGGTTGAAAACTTACTGCGAGAAAAATTCCATAAAGGAGTCTGGAATATTTGGGTTCGAGCCCACTTGGGATTTTTTTATGGATACGGTCAAGGAGAAATATTACCCTCTGGGAAACTATGATGACCAATACATAATATGGACCACACTACATCAAAAGTGGGGCCAAAAAGTGTCATAGTTCACAAATACCTTCCACACCTTGCACACCAAGCTAGGTATCAAAGACTCTGAGTGACATCTACTTCTGAAATAATGTGGGGCTCTACACAAGTACATCCAAACCAAAATGGATTTTTTGGACATCTCATCACTGGGATCCACCTATAGATATGTTGTCAAAATCGAGCAGAAATTTAAGCAGTAGGACAAGAGGGAATTTGGGTATGCAAATTCGCAACAATCAAAGTACGGTAAAGGCAACCCTAACTCACAAAACAGTCAACCTCAAGACAATCAATCCAAGCCATAGGAAAAGAAGGGGAATGGGAGGACGAAGAAGGACACTAGGAAGTGGTGCGAATTCCACAAAATCCCTTGGCACAACACCGATGAATGTCGCTCAAAATAGTCATTAGTAGATGAGCTCAAAGAAACAGTGTTGAGCCTTGACTCAAACTCCAATTCAAACAATAATAAAAGGAGAAAGATAATTTATGTAAAGCCCACTTCTATTGTCGCGACCACAACAATACAATCAGAAGAACCATAGGATCTTGAGGAGGGGGAGCACCTTTTCCATTCATCGATGTGGGTGAAGGGGACCTCGTTGCATTTTATTGTTGATAGAGGAAGCCAAAAAAAACTCATCTCAACAAAGGTTGTCAAGCAGTTTGATTTTCTGACAACACCACACCCACATCCATACAACATCGGATGGCTCTGCCAAGGATGAGATATTTCTGCCAGCCAATAATGTCGCATGTCATACGGCATCAATCCCTTCAAGGATGAGGTACCATGTGATGTTACCCCACTGGAAGTTCATGATTTTCTATTAGGCCAACCATATATGTGGAGGCGTCATGTTGTTTATAAGTCTCGACCCCATAGTGTCATTTTTACTCTGGGGGGTCATCTCTACAAAATACCATAGATAGTTCCGACCATTGTACCGAAAAAACAGTGTTTCAAAGTAATATCTCATACCGCAAAATTTATCCTCTTCACAACCTGGTCAGAAGAGAAGGACATTGCAACCACTGCAGCCTCAACCCAACACCCTTCTATCTAGCATAAGCATATCAACAAGATTGTAGAAGAGAACCAAGACATTCCTACTGCACCTACGAGGGTGCCTCCACATTGCCTAATCAAAACAAGTTATAATAAATCCCTTCATCTTATTCATGTTGCATCTTCATCAACAAAGTGCTCCCACACTCAGGAAGATCATGCAACCATATTGGTTAAATAGATCCAACCCCTCCAACAACAAGTTCATAACAACCTTCAACAAGCTAACCAGGGAAACTTCTTCAGCAAGGCAAGCAACTCACCAAGGTTTAGATTCAACAAAATCTTCTTGGGGACTTTACACAATGGAGACCATTGATTCCTAAGGGGGGAGAATTGATCCAGGGAAAACTCGGTAGCCACCGACCTACAGAATGCCCTAAACAAAGATCATATAGAATGCCCAAAACAGAGATCGTATGCAAAATTTACACTCTTGGGAAGTTGACGTACCAACTACCCCCATTGGGGCCCGCAAACCTTTTGGTTTTTCATCTTATGGGGTTAGGGTTTTGGATTTTATTTATGTTAAAAAGGCCTCTAGAGCCTCATTGTAAACATCATCATCTTCTTGTGAATGAGCATAGCCATCACATCTCTTCTCAGACATAAGTTGTCACCATTCTAGCAAGTCATTCACTCTGTAATTTTACAGTTTTTGTACATTCTCTCATTAATAAAAAAAAATCATTATTGTATCTCTATTTTTATTGCAATATCTCTGTATATTTCATTGTTATATCTCTGCCTTCATTTCATTCTAAAAATAATTCAGATCAAAATCCATGTCAAGTTCTTAATATAGGAGGGAGGTTCCTAGGCTAGCCCAAATTGCCCAAGAGTTTGTTATAATAGGGAGTTCTTCCTCCAACCCATGAGAAAACCTCATGACCTCCCATGTGCATCCATGGTTGAAAAGTCCTAGGTCTTCATTGAGGATAGCATGTTGATGGATGTGTCTCCTTCCATCATTGTTTCTTGCAAAAAGAGGATTGAGGGGTTGTGAGTATCCATTAATCATTTGATGGCCAATGTCTTAGAGGGATTGACCAACCCTGTATAATTTAAGGAGAGAGTAATCATGAGGATTTATTCCCAAGGCAATTTTCTCTAAGATCCCTAATGAGTTAAAACTATTTCCCTATCCATATCTCTGAATTGGCTTTCCTCTACACCATGCAAAAATAGGGTTTTCTTCCATGTTGGGAAGGAATTATATCTCGGTGTTCAAACCTGGAACCCAACCCCCCTCAATTATAGGAAGAAGATAATTGGGTCATTTAGCCTTGGAGAGAACATTACATTTAAACCCCACATGATGTCAAGAATCAACATGAGAAGTAGGAGTTTATGAAGGGTCTACAAGAGAGACATTGCTTGAAGGAGGATGTCCCTCAGACTAAGTAATCTCATGAATTGGGATGAGAGTTGAAAGTTGGGGTCATGTTAGTCCTACGATACTTGAGAGGGAGTCTTTCCCCTACTCCACTCATTGAGAAGGGGGTTGTACTATACCCATGGAGCCAAATTAAGTATCACTTTCAATTACAAGGTTAACTAGAGAGGGGAGAGAGTGAGGCCTACCTATGTTCAAACCTTCATCCCCAAATTTGTTTGTTTTTGAGGTTTATGTGGGTTGCTTGGGGGATAAAACTACCTTTGGACTAGTTCGTTGGGTTACTTTTATTCATTCCTCCAATTATCGAATTTCCTAAGGTTCTTGACCTACAAAAACACATCTCCTATATTCTTATGAACCCACATTTTATGCTTTGGAGAGATTGGACAGTCCATCCCGAGGTAACCATAGAAGTGGTAGTTCCCACATTTAAAGGGAATACATTTATATCCTCATTCTTGATGAATAGTAACATTCAAATACTTGATGGTGATTGAATCCACTAGCCCTTTAGATAAATTAAAACTCACCAGAATTTGGGCCACGCTCATATAGATAGTGTAGGAAATGAGTTGTCAACTTCATAGTAAAATCCAGGAGCATTCCAAATTTCTTGGAAGACATCATTGGAATAGAGGAATAGGGGAAACCTAATAAGTCAAACATAAACTAGGATTATCTCAAGATTTTCATAATTTGCATCAAAATCAACTCTCCAATTCTTTAAGAAGAGGGCATGGGATCCCTAGCTCCAATGAGAAAGGAGATTTTTTTTTCCATCTTCAACATAGTTAATAATACAAACCATCCATCCCTTTCCAAGGATAAGGATTTGAGGTACATAACCAGTTTTATGTGTGAAATTGTCTACCATCCATATCTTGAGGGTTTCAATTGAGATTATTTTACTAGCAATGTGCCACACTAATGCCACATCCTCCATTTCCTTGATTTCATGGATATTGATCCCTTCTCCCATGACCAAATTGGTCTCTTATTCCTTGTATTTTATGTATATTATATTCTTCTAGTGCTTGTACATCCCTTCTGCACCTATTCACACTATGCTTGTGTCCAAATCCAAATTGGGAGAAATTCTAATCATCAGAAAGATTGAAATATTTCATCATATGAAAACCCCATCCAAGTGTAAATCAAAGTCCAAATATGAGTGAAAATTAGAGCTAATGATTATTCCCATCACATGATCACTCTCATTAATGAAATGGGTGGAGCTGGGAGACAAACTAAAATAATGAGTGATTTCTTCCATGTCATATGATGGAGAGTAAATGAGCAGATCCATATATGACTCAGAACTATGCAAGCCATCCAACATACATGTGTTAAAATAATTATGTGCAATGATGTGTTTGCGAGGTAAAATAATTGAGTGATAATGTCTATGGGTTTTGGGAGCCAATATCCTTAATGATTGAGCCTAATCTTCCATGTTTTCCTCTTCTAGTGGTCACTCTTCCTTCTTTGTAGGGATGGATGTAGGGAGACTAAAAAACCTTCCAAAATGCTTTTGAAAATCCCAAATATGTCATCCTTTAAATGGGTTCTATGTATATTTCATGTGGTCCTCATCCATTATCTAAGAGATGTTGACAAGGGAAACTAGAAATTACATGTGTAGGTCTAACCAAGGTTCCGCCTCCATTGTGGAAAGACTAGACAAGAAAATCCTAGAACAAACCCTATCCATAGATCAATCTTCCTCCATCATCAATCACAATATTATTTATTTAGTTACCTTTTCCTTTTATAACTATATTGCATAAACTATATTATTTTGTTTTCATACTTAAATAAAATGCATCTACTAAATCATCCATATTTATATGCTTATTCGACCATATTTAAATGTATAATTTGACAATTATCACCAATATCTAGGGTTCCATGCTCCTCAATTCCCTTCAAGAGTTACCTTTTAGTAAGTACCAAGGGTGCCATGTTCACAGTTCACACAAGCCCTTTAAGGATCCAACTTTCTTGGTGGGGGAAATGGTTCAACTATTGAGACCCTGTTAACTTAACTTTGTCAGTAACTTGTTGATATACTAATGGTCACTGAGGAATAAGGTTATCACTTTATTTCCTTCTTCTTAACCATACCTTATGAATGGCCAAATCTATGGCCTACCCCTCACGACATTGTGTAACCTCTAAGTAAAAGTGTCACCTAATTTTCAACCATGGTCATGGAAAATGAATGCTAGTAGGTGGAAATATGAATTTTCTTCCTTTTGTCCTGATGGTACTGTGTACACTTCCATACAACCCTTACCCATATTGGATTGATCAACAAACATGTTCCATGTGCCTGTACACACTATAATCAAAGCATCAAATTGTTCCATAACCAAAATAAAGCACAATATTAACCATATAACATATTATAATACCACCCCGGGGTGTAGAACAGTCGGTGATGGAGTGTATTGTTAAGACACTCTGTTATGTGAATTCATCCATTCAAAACCATCTACTTACCTTGTGTGTCACGTGAGGGGTCGTGTTGGCATTCTTGGAGGTTATAGTGGTAACAATCGAAATACTCGACCCTGTGTCGCGCGAGTATGAGGTCGACTAGTTTTTTATTCCGCCATTAAAAAAAAACATATTATAATACCCTAACTCAATTTGGACTCCAATATATTGTTGATGAAATCCCACATCAATGTAACTTATGGCATTCCTGTCATACCAGACAATGGACACCTATGGAATTCCTATCATACTAGGAAAACCATCAGTAGCATATGCAAGTATTTAACATTTTTCATTTCAAAGTGTCATAATCATATGGATCAACAACGTCATCTATTTCATATTAATTTATTTTTAATCCATCCATGTTATCATAAAAACATTTAAATGAACCCATTCAAAATCGTCACTTAAAGCCAATCAAATAATTAAATTTTTTCAGTTTCATCATGATAATACAAGTCAATAAATCAAGTATTTTGTAAACAAATTCTCTTAAATAATAAGATCCACTTTTTCAAACAACTAGAAACAAATGGGGCACCACATCACCTTTCTTTGTATTTGTATTTCATAATTGAGAAGAAGAAAACATGGCATAATCTTCACCTTTTGTCAGGTTTTTCTAATATTGGGTTTTCTTGGATACATCTTGTTCTCATAGTATAGTATTTTCTTTAACTTCTTTCACTTTAGTTTCTTTTTATTTCATTATCGTGTGTTCTAAACTAGTAAAATTTAACCTTGATATTAAATAAAAAAAACACATGAAAATAATTTGTAGCAACTTGTAAGATCTATTGTGACAAACTATTCCAATGAAATTTCCTTAGAATTTTACATATCAGGAACAAAAGGGTGAACATAAAAGACAAAACATCAAACAAACAAAAAAATCCAACAATAAAAGTAAATATATAGAACCATGGAATATTTATTGGGTGATACTATAAGTACTACAAAGTTTTACTTATTTAGAGTTGTTAAACATGACCTCAAAATTGAGTGTCTTCTTGAGAAGATCACCTTACTTCATTTTTCCTACACTATTGTTGCAACATTCAACATATCTATATCAACATTGAAATTTTCACTTCATATACCAATTAAGGACATAGCCAATTTACAAGGGTCATATTTTATTAGCTTACAAGAGAAGATAACACAAACAAATATCATTTCCAATGAGATGTGTTTTATAGGAAAAATGTGGGTAACAAAAATTGATACTCAACTTTGTCAAGTTTTTCTTAAAAAAACATTTGCTCTTTCTAAAGGGGGATAAACCATATTGGTTAGTAATTCAGAACATTGTTTTATTGAGAATATAGTTAGGTGAGGTTGCATGTGGTTGGAACCAACATAGAACTATCTAAAACCTATATCTATCAAGTGTAGAGAGAGATAAAAAAAAATTGAAGTACAACATTTCCTAGAAAAATTTTCACTCTAGAAAAGATTTGTATACCTCAACAAATTTGGACCTTCTCAATACTTGATATATTAATCATGTACCAATAATAATTAATAGTATTTATATTGTAAAAAAAGTCTCATTAATATAGATCGCTTTACTTTTTAATTTATTATTTCTAAATAAATTAAACTCTATATTTGCATTATAAAAGAATTTGTATTGTAAAAAAATTAGCTAAATTCCTTTTGATTTATTATTTCAAAATAAGTTAAAGAGATTCTAGTTATTGGTCACTATCTCTGAGAAGACACTATTATTTCCTTTTGTCTTGGTCCATACCAAAAAATTAAAATGCTAGACTTTAATTTCCCTAGGGTTTGAAGAAGATGTTTATTTGATTGTTATTTTTAAATAAAATTATCTGGAACCCTAACACCTTATTTCTATCATTGATGGAGAAATAAAAATAAAAATAATAATAAATAAACATCACGTTAGTCGGTTCTTGATGGTGGGGGCATTGTTGTGTGTAGTTGACAATGTTAATGCAAGGTAGTCTATCATTGATTCATTTTTTCCACACATTATCTACCTTGAATGTGCCCTCATTATGTGTACTTATTTGTCAGAACACCTCTCATATTCCTATTCAGAATAATTTTCAAGTGTTTCATAGAATAGTGAATTAACACAAGAAGTTGTCGAGGTTATGCGAGTTCTTGGAGACCATAGTGTTTTTCTTTGGTTACTACATAATTTAGAGCATTTAAATGGCTTCATATGCTAACCCACTTCGAATCACCCAGCTTGGAAGCCCCACCGCCCCTGCACACTATTGTTATTGCTTTCTCATTATTTTAATGCCCAAGACTGTGTTTACTACATTGCATTGATGGTTTAAAGGCCATGTCTCTTTGTTATTATTGGATGGTTTAAAGGCCATGTCTCTTTGTTATTATTGGTCTCAACCAAATGGAGGAGAATAATTATGTTTTGATTCATTTTCGATATGGAATGAAAAAAAAAAAAAAAATTGTTTGAATGGAGTTTTTATTTATTTAAAAGTAAATAAAAAAATTATATTTGTTGAGGGAAAAAAGTTTTATGTTAGCGTCTTCCTTGGAGATGAGAAACATTTGCAGAAAAAACAAAAATACTAACGACATTTAGTTCCTTTTTATCCATATAGTCAGTTAATACTAACACACATTTTTTAGATAATAAGTTTAGAGTGGGCACAAATATAATTGTTAGATAATTGTACTCATGCGTCCACTCTAAACTTAGACTTTATTTTTACCCCCTTCATGCGTCCCTCTTTCTTCCTTTAGATGTGCATCCTCACTAGCTATATATTGGAGGCTTTCCTTGGTTTATTTCGTCGATTCTTGTAGTAGCAACATAGTGTCTCTCTCATTCTCTTCTTTCTTTTTATAGTATAATGGATCCTCTTTGAGAAAAGTAGTCATTGTATCGGTTGTAGGCTTGTCAAGTGTGGTGCAATCAGCTCTCTTGGAAGTTTTATCAATAAAGAAGTGTGTGTTTGTCATTCAAACCTCTTTTCTTGGTGATATGATGGTAAATTTGTAATATGATATGTCATTTTCTGAACTGTTTATCATGGTTAATTTCGATCATTTTGAATAGTTTTCATCTTCTTTCTAGTATATCTTCATTGTGCTAACCCTGTAGGTTCCCTCCAAGTGTATTTGATCAAATTTTTCTACTATTTTGGACCACTTTACACGTTGTCCAAGACAAAACAACTCGCTGATCTTTTAGTTTTAACGCAGAAATCAGACCTTAGATCGACCAACAAGGTGTTTTCATTGTGCCTAGGGACTCCTCCCACAGGTTAGCAAGAACTAGCTCGAACGGAGAGGGGTTTATCCCGTGAAATCTAGGGCTATTTCTCCTTGAATTAGACAAGTTTTTTACTGCTATCATAACATGTTTACCAACTCAGATTGGAGGGTAGAAATTTGTGCTAACAAATTGGTGTCGTTGTCGGGGATGCAAACCTTGGCATATGACATTCAATGAGTTGTTATTTATTATTTTACTTTATTTTTCTCACTTGGAGACTCCAAAGGATACATGGGAGACTTCACATGGGACCATGCACAAATCATCTCGGTTCGACCCCTCACAAGGGATTTACTCATCCCTTAGTGATTTGGAACACCTGTTCCAGAGTAGTTCTTGTGTGACTCCTACAACTAGTCCTTCCCTCATAGTGGGTACATTTGTTCTTCAATCAATCTAGGTATCTCTACCATTTACTTCTCCAACCCCCAACATTGTGGTAGATACTTTGGAACCTCAGGTATCATCCTTCCCTTCCTCAACTCCTTTGGTTATAGTTCCAAGTCATAGTCCTTTGATTATTTCACGTTCATCATCTGCTTCAAGTTCTAGTAACATGGTTGGACAAGTAACTAGTTTTACATTCAAAAATTTTGGTCCTTTAGACATAGCTAATATTCCAAGGCAACCTCATGCCTTACCTACCACTAACTATGTTAAAAATCTCCCTAATTTTCAGGGAAACAATGTCATCAATGCACATAACCATATTGACTTGTTTTTGAAGGCATGTGAGGATGAGGGAGTTGAGCATGAAGATGTAGCTATGAAGATGTTTGTTTCTACACTTGAGGGAGATGCACGTGATTGGTACAAGAGTCTCCCGAAAAATTCCATCTAGGGGTTGAATCCATTTTTCAAGAAATTCTTGGAGAGATGGGGCGACAAACACAATATCTCTTTATCCTTAGAAATTTTACTGATATTAATAAAAAATAGAATGAAATTATGTTAGAATTCAATACTTGTTTTGCAAAGGCTTATCATAGAATTCCTACTACTCTTAGACCTAACATTGATTATCCTTTGATTTCATATCTAGAGAAATTTGATGGAATTCTTGGTGCTTTGATCAGGAAAAAGGAGCCCACCACATTGAATAATGATTATTAGGTGGACATCACCACAATGAAACACCTCGCCTTGGCCTCTAAAACAAAAATATCACTTATTTTGTTGGTGTATCCTCAAGATAGGAGAACCTCCAACCACCCTACGCAACCATTTCTTGAATCTAAACATGAGGAGGGACCTTCCAAGGATGCAACCTTCGAGCTAGTAAATGACCTGAGAAATAGGTTATTGCAGATAGAAAAGAAACTTCAAAATTAGTTGGTTATCTCTCAACCTAAACCCATCAACCAAAGAAGGCCTTACCAGTATCCCAAGAGGAACAAGGAGCCCAAAGCCCCAACACAAGAACTCAAGACAAACTACATTGACTATGTCTCATCCCCTCTTTATTGTCGAGCTTGTGAACTTCCTCATGGTGAATCCTCCTATGTTATCTTTGCCCAAACATACCACATGTATGAGCAGGAGAAGGAATATCCCTCTGGTACCCCAGACAATACCTTGAACATGGTGGCCTAATTTGAACCAATAGAGGACTTTGATGCTTTCCTTGCCTTAGATGTGACTAGGGATAAACCTCATAGTGCCTTTCAAATTCCACAAAAGTAGTGGAAATCCTTACAACATCAGTTTCAGCCCTTGTCATCTCGGCCTATGACTCAAGAAGACATCTAGAAGGCCAACGAAGAAGAAGCAGGCATAGTTTCATAGATCACTCAAAAGTACGCATGCAAGGGTAAAGCTCAAGTTCCACCATCTTTTCCTAGAGGTGAGGTTCCTACTGCACAGGTAAGAAAAAATCCTCCACCTCCTTTGTTTCCCATTCTATTTCCAGCTCGATTAGAAGCACCCCATTTTTCATTAGAGAATGAAATTTCTAAAGTCAAGATTCATTTTCCTTTAAAGGAGATAATGTGCATGCCTACTCACAAAGATCTTTCTTAAATATTTTTAGGGATTAAGAGTGAGGTTAACCTTGCAGATGAGTGTCCACAAGTTTTTCTTGGCCTTAGTAAGGAAAACAACAATCCTACCCCTTTTTATTGTTCATTGTTGGTTAATGGTCTCATTTTGTGAAACTGCATGCTAGATTCCAGTGCATCTAACAATATCATCACTCTTAAGGTTATGCGTGAGCTTGGATTACAAATTACCAAGCCTTGTTGGAACGTGCAGGCAATAGATGCTAGGGAGGTACCCTTCTGTGGGGTTATCAAGGATTTGCAGGTATGTTTGCAGGTAACCCCAAAGAGAACTTTAGTCATGGATGTGCTAGTCATAGTTTTCCCAACACAGTGAGGTATGCTTACTTTGAGACAGTGGTCTGCAGATGTGGGGGGTTCCATGCAGATGGACTTATCTTATACATACATTCCTATCTCCCACGTTGAGAAGGTAAGAATTTTTAGAAAACCAAATACGTTTTACAATGTTGAGGATCCTCATTCGAGAGACAACGATTACCTTTACCCAGGCATAAAAGATCAAGAGGCACAAGAGATAGATTTGGGTGCGTACATGCTTTTAGAGGTTCCTGAAACACCTGTTCCTTTTGTACCAGAGAATGAACTTGAGCACTCACAAGTATGGCCCATGACTTTTGATGGTGTGAGTTCACGAAAGGGATCAGGTGTTGGAGTGGTCATCACTGCTCCTTCAGGTATGATATTTCCATTTTCTTCACATTTAGAGTTTTATTGTACTAACAACATGGCAGAGTACGAGGCTTTGTTATTTGATTTATGGAAATCTAGGAAGATTGATATCAAACTACTGAAGGTGGAAGGTGATTCTGAGCTTATTGTGAATCAGGTAACAATGAAGTGTGAAGCTTAGAACCAACAATTGAAAAGGTATAGACATGCAGTGTGGGATGAGATTGAGTGTTTTGATACATTTAAATTTTTAGGAATTTGAATGAAAAGGATTATTCTTTGGCAAATATTGCTACCTTGTTTACACCATATATGACCAACCCTTACATTACACATTTAGTTGAGGTTTCTTTTCATCCTAATGTTCTGGATAACATAGGCTCTTGGCAAGTTTTTGAATATGATAGACATATTTTGAATTTCTCAAATTCTGCTAATGAGTTTTTTAATCACAACATTGATGAGATACAAGAGGGTGAGAAGATCCTAATGATTCAACTAAAAAGTAACAAGATTCCAAAGGGCTTAGTACCATTAGAACAATTATTTGATAGCTCAGATACTTTTCAAGGAACCAATAAATATTCCATTGATGATCAGGTTCAAGAGGTGAACATTGGGAGTGGGGATACCCCAAGGATCATCAAAATTGGAAAGGCATGCACACCACAAGAGAAAAGCAAAATTGTTGAGCTGGTAAGAGAGTACAGGGATGCATTTGCATGGTCTTATGACGAGCTCAAAGCATATGACCCGAAGATCATTAACCATGCAATACCACTATTAAAGGACATAAAAACTTTCAAAAAAAGATTGAGATACATGAATCCAAAGGTGGCGCCCACAATTTAGAAGGAACTACAGAAGTTGTATGAAGCAAGTATCATTGAACCAATCAAGTATTCTCACTAGGTAGCCAATTGTGTACCAGTGAGGAAAATATCATGTGAGATTCACGTTTGTATTGATTTCATAAATTTAAATCGTGCGTGTCTCAAGGATAATTATCCCTTGCCTAGCATGGAACATATTCTTCAGGAAGTGACCAGATCAGGTATGATGTCTATTCTAGATGGTTTCTTTGGTTACAATCAGGTATTGGTTGACACACAGGACATGTATAATACTTCCTTCATTACTCCTTGGGGAAGTACTTATTCATATATTTGTATGACTTATGGTTTGATGAATGTTGATGCAACTTTACAACATGCTATGGATTATGCTTTTTCAGATTTTTTTTCAAATTCATAGTAGTATATCAAGATGACTTGACATTTTATTCCAAGACTAGAGATGATCATGTTTCTCATTTACGAAAGGTTTTTGACAGGTGTAGGTCTCTTGGTATCTCTCTTAACCCAAAGAAGTCAATTCTTGGGTTGTTTGAGGGAAATTTTCTCGGGAGAATTGTGTATAAGGAAGGAGTAAGGATAGACCCTAAAAGGATCAAAGGTATCATGGATATTCCACTCCCATCTAGTCGAAAGGACATCCAGTCATTTTTCGGTAGGATCAACTTTTTGAGGCGTTTTGTGCCCAAGTTTGCAAAGATAGCCAAGCCCATATATGATATGATGAAGAAAGATCATAACCTCAAGTGGATTGATGAATCCAAGAAGGATTTCAATGATATCAAATAGGATTTGTGTCACTCACGTGTTCTCTTTAGTCCTGATTATGCTAAAGATTTCAAATTTTCTCCTTTTCTTCTGATTCAACTATGGTTGTTGTGTTATTGAAGAAAAATGAATATGCATTAGATAAACCCATAGCCTTCATGAGTAAGGCCTTAAATGAGAAGAATTGGACTAAAAAATAATGGAGAATAAATCTTATTCTCTCGTGAAGGGGTTGGCCCACTTTAGACCTTACTTTTGGAACTCACACATCATTGCCTATGTTTCCCACCCCATGGTCAAAGGAATTTTGGTTCAAAAGGATTGTAATGGAACCAGGGGGAGGTGGATCACTAAGATTCAAGAGTATGACTTAGAAGTGAGGCATACTAAATTGGTAAGGGGACAAGGTTTAACAAGGATTATGGCATAGAAGAATTTGGAGGCTATCAAGAATAGGCAGGTAAGTGCTCAGGTATCAACATATCATTTTATATTTGGAGAATTTTTCTTTCCCCCCTAACTTTAATAAGACGGAGAGGAGATCTTTAGAGCTTCGGGCTTCCAAGTACTATGTGTAATAGGGACGATTAGAATGAAGGAGTCATCTAGGGGTCATCTTGCCTTATGCGGAATTGGATGAGTCTAATGAGCTCTTAAAGGATCTTCATTCTGGAGTATGTGGTGGACACTTTTTTTCTCGAAACACCGCTCATAATATTATGCGCACATGCTATTATTGGCCAACACCTTTTAGAGATGCCCACTCTTTTGTCCGAACATGTGAGGCATGCTCGAGATTTGAAGGAAAACAAAAGCTTATTGCTTTTCATTTATTTCCAATCATTGTGGAGGATCCTTTCCAATAGTGGGGCCTTGATTTTATTTGGAATTTTTCACAGAGTTCCAGTGCAGGTCATACATGGATATTAGTAGCCACCAATTATTTTACCCGATGGGTGGAAGCAATTTCACTTAGAACATCTTCCAATGCTACTATTGTCAGGTTTTTGGAGGATAGTATCCTCACTAGATTTTGTGTCCCACAGAAGATTACAACTAATAATGCTAGTGTATTCCGATCAGTTGAGTTATTGGCCTTTTGTTCTCAGTATGATATTACTTTGTCTCATGCATCCAATTACTACCCACAAGGAAATGGTTTACCAGAATCAAGTAACAAGAGTTTGATCAGGACAATCATAAAGACAATCGGGGACAACAAAAGATCTTGGGACAATTGTCTCAAATTTTCTTTATGGGTAGACCGAATCACACAGAAGAGATCAACTGGTAAGAGCCCTTTTGAGTTGGTATATGGATTAGATGCATTTTTACCCATCAACATGGAATTTCCTGCATATAAGCTATTGGGACATTTCTCCACCAACAAGGAAGAATTGAATAATCGTATTGATGAGTTGGTGCAGCTGGAGGAAGATAGACTTATGGCCTATACACAGTTTACAGATTATCATGCACAGGTCAAAAGGGTATTTGACAGAAAGGAAAAGGGAAAGCAGTTTCAGGTTGGTGACATGGTCTTATTGTGGGACAATAAAAATGAGAAATCATGTTTCCACGACAAGTTTGACAGTCTTTGGTTGGGTCCATACATCATTGATTCATCAGTAGGGCCTAACACTTTTCCACTGCCTGATTTGGAAGGTGAAAATATAGGGATTCCTATTAATGAGATGCGCTTAAAGTTATTTTTCCAATGAGGGACTTAGTCCCAAACAATTTTTGTTTTATTGGCTGTGTTAGAGTAGGCTAGAGTAGGTATTCTCCTTTTCGCATTGGTCATTTATGCTTGCTGATTTTTTACATTTTTAGGACAACAAATTTACTTTCCCTTACAAGTGTCTTTCATTCCAGTATTTACTATCAGTCTTTGAATAGGTTTCGCTGATTTTTCCGTAGTCATGTCAGCATGTGGTTGAGTCTTCTATGTCTTTCTTTTTCTTCAATAAATGGCTACCCATAACTGTTATTCTTGGGTCATAATTTCAATGTCTATATTACGCATGTCGAGCCTTTGTGTCTATCAATTAGAGTGAGCCTAGATGGGGGTTACATTTTTAATTATCCTTGAAGTATTGATCCTTTAGGATGGGTATTTTGAGGAGACATAGGAGTGCCTTGAGTCATCTTATGTCTTGTCTCCTCATCTCTCATCATTTAGTATTATGCTTCGAGTCAGTCACCCCCTTGTCCAGCATAGGGATGTGGTACCTAGTTCTTTCATATTTATGTTTTTGACTTATCACTTCGAGCTAAGGGAAGAGAGACCTCATTACTCTTCTTTTCAGCGGGTTATCTTGTATCGACTTCAACACATTATCTACATATGACCCAGAAGTAGAGCACCTTAGTAGTCGTTAGCCTCATTGGAGGTTATTTCACATCTGACAAGGTTAGACATCATTAGGCCTTGATTGGATGATCCTTTTCATTTTTCGACTTTAGAACATATTTCACAGTGTCAGGATGTGCTCATACCTTAAGACCCATTGAAATTATTGGTGGTGTTCCTTCACACTTCACAGGTGTTTACATTATTGACATATGATGAAGTGACTTTCTCCCTTGTGTCGACATCAAGACAATTATCGTAGGGAGGAGTGTACATCATTGGGTGGTAGAAGGTAGCATATTTGGATGAGACTCCTTTGTCTTCAGTTTTCTGTGGGAGGATTATATACTTCGACTCGATGGCCCATTGGACAGGGTTTGGTACTACATGTCATCTTAGAAGTTGTTCTTCATCAGATTGCAGGGCCCTTTTGTCATCCTTCCACATAGCTATAGGGGTATTTTTGGTACACATTCCTCGGTTCATGGAGAATCATTTGATTATATGGACACATATATTCTTATGGTTCTCGACATCCCACAAGGGGATCCCGTCCCCTTGAGTTTCCATTGTTAACCCCTATATTTTCACCCTTGAAAGTATTGAGGGTTAAGAGCCAGCAAGAAGTACTTTGGTTGGCATACTCAGATTTTCCCAGGGTTTTATCACTTATGCTAAGAAGGAGGATGGTTGACACACGAGGAAGGTACATGATTAGTACATGGTTACTTAGTTCAAGAGTCACAATCTACTTGGTTTCCATGCATTTGTGTGAGAGAGATGTATACAGGTGTTGCTATTTTTTAGGAGGCACAGTTTGAGTGGGTCTCCTGATAGTTTGGGAAAGTTCAGAGCATACAGTATGAGTCCTTGTAGGATTCTAGAACTGATGACACGTTTTTGGGCGACATGCAAAAAATTTATCTTTTAGCAGGTTTTGCTCTAGGCCCCAGATTCAGATTCTGAGAGCGCAATATTGATCCTTAAGACATCTAGAGTTCTTTGGAATTTTTTCCAGATGATGTCACCCAGATTTATATTTTTAGCATGTTAAGAATCATGGCCTGCATGACAGTTATGATGGAATATTAAGATGCCTTGCACAAAGATGAGATTAATGAGTATAAATTCTTGGGTATTCAGAATACTTTCTATTTTTTATAGTATGTATGTGGAAAATTTTCTAAAAATAGAACTAGGAATCTATTTTTAGAGAACCCTATTTTTAGAGGTTCTATTTTTCATTGTTTTATTTTTAGATGCCTATGTATTTAGCAGGTCCATTCATCGTCTGTGTAGTGCAAAGTGGAAGCCTCCGAGGTTGACATGTGGCAGTGATGTGGAATCCAACTAGGATAGGGCACATATTCCTAAAATTGGAGCATATGATAATTAGTTTATGATGGAAGGAGAGGTTGCATGATTTTCCTAAAATTATCTCCCCCATGCACTCATGTGCCCACTCTAAAATTAGACCCTATTTTTAACCCCTTCATGCATCCCTCTTTCTTCCTTTGGATGTGCATCCTCACTAGCTATATATTGGAGGCTTGCCTTGTCTTATTTCATCGGTTCTTGCAATAGCAACATAGTGTCTCTCTCATTCTCTTCTCTCTTTCTCTAGTCTAGTGGCTCCTCTTTGAGAAAAGTAGTCATTCTATCGGTTGTAGGCTTGTCAAGTGTGGTGCAATCATCTCTCTTAGAAGTTTTATCAATAAAGAAGTGTGTGCTTGTCAGTCAAACCTCTTTTCTTGGAGATATTATGGTAAATTTGTAATCTGATATGTCATTTTATGAACTGTTTATCATGATTAGTTTCAATCATTTTGAATAGTTTTCATCTTCTTTCTAGTCTATCTTCATTGTGATAACCTTGTAGGTTCCAAGTGTATTTGATCAACTTTTTCCATTGTTTTGGACCACTTTACACGTTGTCCAAGACAAAAAAAACTCACTAATTTTTTAGTTTTAACGCATAAATCAGACCTTAGATCAGCTAGCAAGGTGCTTTCATTGTGCCTAGGGAATCCCCCCTAGAGGCTAGCAAGCACTATCCCGAACAAAGAGGAGTTTATCCCGTGACATATGGGCTATTAATTTCTCTTTGAATTAGCCAAGTTTTTTACCGTTGTCATAACAGGTTTATCAGCTCATATTGGAGGGTAGAAATTTGTGCTAACACACTGACATGAACTTTGTTCAAGGTTCTCTTGATGGGAGACTCTGGAGTTGGGAAATCATGTCTCCTTTTGATATTTGCAATGATTTGTATTTCTTATCAAATCTATGGATATGATTATGAAATTATTATATTCATATATGTCAAGTTTGGGAGCGAATTTTTACATATAATGCTAATGCTTTGGGATAAATTAGTTGTGCACTTATAAAACTACTACCTATCATGTATTCTAGGATGGTGAAAAATGTTTGATTATTTTCTTTTTAAGGAGAAATGGTAAGATTTCTTAGTATGCTAATGTTGATTGGTTTTCATCTTCGTTGTAGGATTATTCTTATCTAGATAAATACATTAGGATAATAGGATTTAAATTTGTAAGTGATTTTGATGGCTTGTATACTAAATCAAATATTTTTCTTTTTTTCCAATATTTAATTATATTCTATTAATAATATAAAATGGTTAGTATTTATTTTTAGAAGTTTTTATTTTGTAGGTTATATGTATGAACCATTTATGATTCATCAATTTATGTTTTATTAAAAAAATTGAATAGTGGAGTAGGATGGAAAGATGATCAAGCTTCAAATTGTAAGTGATATTCCTAGAGTAAGTAGTGAGTATATAGGAAATATCAAACTTCAATTCAATTTGAATAGGAATTAGACACAATATTGTATTTGAGTGGAATTGACTCGAGCTTGTGAAACTAAATATATTGTAGGATGGTAGGAAATGCATATTCTTGCGAATGCATATCAATATTAAAACACTTATTTGTACCTATCTATCCTTAAAATTTTGTCATGTATCTATTTTTGTCAAATAGGTTTATTATAACTATTGGACTATAACATTGTTTAACCTAAAGTGGAGGTCAATTTAGATCTAATTCTAGTAGTTTTATTTAGATCCAATTTATAGTAGTTTCTCTATTTTTGTTTGTTAGGTTTATGTGTTATGTGAATCACCATTATTACATTGATTTCTTTAGTTCTTTCAATTTTGAATAAATTTCTTGATGTTTTTTAAATTGTAATTCCCTCTTTTTACATATATCCATTGAACCCTGCATTTTTAGAGACATTTTTTAGAGATTAAATTAATTTTTTTAAACTTTTTTATAATTTGTTTTTCCTAATCTTAGATTCATATGACTTAGATACCAACCTCTAGTGGTGGTTATTTCATGATGATAGTATTTGTAGATGGGGAATTTGAAGGTTGTCTATACCATGAGGTGGCACAATATTTTTTCTAGGTGGGGTGAGAGGTGTTTGACCTTGATAATATTATTTTTTTGGGTTACTCCAAGGGTGTTTACACCATGTTTTTGGTGCTTCGTGAGATTTGGAATACATGGTATATATTTATCCCCTAGATGGTCATGGATGGATTGATGCATGGGAGTTTTTTCATGGAGGATTCTCAAGGTGGAGATAACTTTCTTAGTGATTGCTTCACCTTGGACGTCTTTCATTGTGGATATATGGAGAGTTCACTTTCTTGTAGAGTGACCTACTTGGGAGGAGGAGAATTGTGCACCCTAGAGGAGGGAATTAATCCATAGATAGTGTGGGGTTACTTGGATTATCGTTTGGAGTCTTAGAGTTGGATCAAGGATGTTTAGGCTATGACAATATTCTTGTAGGGATCAATTTACCTAGTGGAGGATTGCAAAGGAGTAATGTGGAATTAACTTGAGTACCTTATATTGGATATATTATTGTGTATGGCATACCCTTGGAGCACGATGTGTACTTCGGAGTAGATAATTTCACTTGTGTTGTCCTATAGGTGCTCATTGTAGGCCCATATTATATTGTTGGATTCCCTTACCTCTCACATAAATAGAGTAAGGAGTCAGTCCTTCTCATAATAATCAAAATACATAATTGTATCTCTTCTCTTTATACTTAATTTATTGGAGGAAGTTTATAGGGTTTCCTCATTAACCCTAGGTGGAGTTATGAAGTCTAGAGGAGTAATTTCCATTGGAGTTTTCTCGTGTGACTAGGATTTTCTCTTATGGAGGAGATGCTGGTGATGATCACACTTATTTCTCTCTCTTGGCTCTTCACTTGTACTTGATCTCTCTCTCTCTCTCTCTCTCTCTCTCTCTCTCTCTCTCTCTCTCTCTCTCTTAGATTTTCTAAGGTTTCTTTGTCCTCATGAAGTATCTTGGACAATCTTGGAAATCTAAGGTTAGGTTTTATCCCTTAGAGGTATGAGATTAAGGTTTTGTCATAAAATCCTAGGGTTCCTTTCTTGAAGAAGGTTAAGACAAGATGATGACTTACCTTGGAGGATGTTGTAATGATTTTTTCATGTTGGAGCTCCTTGGTTGAGATAAGGTTTTCATGTTTTACATAGCTATGGTTTTGGAGAGCTAGTGGACTTATACCAAACTTGAAAGAAGGATAGGGTATGTACATTTACTTCATCTTAAGCATATCACTGAAGTTTTAAACTATCCTAAACCGATGCATATATATATTTTATTTCATATGTGTATGTTTTTCATGTATTCACACACACACACACACACACACACATATTTCATTTTCATTTCATGTATTTTTCATGCTATAGACATTGTTATATTTCTTTTGTAAGTTATATAAAAGTGAATTTTCATATTTTA
>JZKD02S0061968.1:208466-245064 GCA_000966675.3 Picea glauca
GAAAGGAGACAGCATCAGAACGAGGTATTTCACCTGTTATGCAATTTGTTATATAAATTTAGCTTGTTATGCAAATGGTTATGTAAATCGTTAATTTATTTATTGAAAAATGGGATCGAATATGCTAGATTAATTTAAAAATTTAGTAAATTTCAAATTTACTGTTCTATTTTATTTTCTGGTAGTTTAATGAAATCTCGGTCACTACAGTTATGAAGTCTAGAGGAGGAATTTTCATTGGAGTTTTCTCTTGTGACTAGGATTTTCTCTTATGGAGGAGATGTTGGTGATGATCTCTCTCTCTCTCTCTCTCTCTCTCTCTCTCTCTCTCTCTCTAATTTTCTAAGGTTTCTTTGTCTTCATGAAGTATCTTGGACAATCTTGGAAGTCTAAGGCTAGGTTTTATCCCTTAGAGGTATGAGATTAAAGTTTTGTCATAAAATCCTAGGGTTCCTTTCTTGAAGAAGGTTAAGACAAGATGATGACTTACCTTGGAGGATGTTGTAATGATTATTTCATGTTGGAGATCCTTGGTTGAGATAGGGTTTTCATGTTTTACATAGCTATGGTTTTGGAGAGCTAGTGGACTTATACCAGACTTGAAAGAAGGATAGGGTATGTACATGTACTTCATCTTAAGCATATCACTGAAGTTTTCAACTATCCTAAACCTATGCATTTATATATTTTATTTCATATGTGTATGTTTTTCATGTATTTTCACACACACACACACACACACACACACACACACATATTTCATTTTCATTTCATGTATTTTTCATGCTATAGACATTGTTATATTTCTTTTGTAAGTTATATAAAAGTGAATTTTCATATTTTATTTATGTGGGATGAGTTTCCCTAGAGGGACAAAACTTATCCAAGTTGTTAGGTATCTTTTATTCTTGGATTTATTAGAAGATATGGATATTATAAAGTCAAATAGTGTACTCTTTCCACTTATATTTTATACTCTATTTCATAATTTCCCTAAGGATGAAAATTCATAGGGTTAAGGTCTAGGAAACCTCTAGTCAAAGAGATGAAATTTATATTTTTCATTAAAAGTTAAAGAGTGCAGAAATTTTTGTATGGTATGATTAGAGATTGTTGTGGTTGAGATCACTCTAAGTATAAGATAAAGTTGGTATTCAGTTGAAAGATTACTTGGGAGAGGTACTTCATATTTTTGAGGTTGTGGGGTTTCAAACCCTGTGTTTCTTAGGAGAAGCACCTTGACCCTTCAAAGGGATTTTTATACTTCAAATATTTATGATTTTGTGCACTTGAGACTTGTTTAAGATNCATATTTTATTTATGTGGGATGAGTTTCCCTATAGGGACAAAACTTATCCAAGTTGTTAGGTATATTTTATTCTTGGATTTATTAGAAGATATGGATATTATAAAGTTAAATATTGTACTCTTTCCACTTATGTTTTATAATCTATTTCATAATTTCCCTAAGGATAAAAATTCATAGGGTTAAGGTCTAGGAAACCTCTAGTCAAAGAGATGAAATTTATATTTTGCATTATAAGTTAAAGAGTGCAGAATTTTTTGTATGGTATGATTAGAGATTGTTGTGGTTGAGATCACTCTAAGTATAAGATATAGTTGGTATTCAGTTGAAAGATTACTTGGGAGAGGTACTTCATATTTTTGAGGTTGTGGGGTTTCAAGCCATGTGTTTATTAGGAGAAGCACCTTGACCCTTCAAAGGGATTTTTCTACTTCAAATATTTATGATTTTGTGCACTTGAGACTTGTTTAAGATGTGTAAGATGAATATTAGCCTCGGAGTGTGTGATAGGTTGGAAGGAGCTTCCAATTTTTTTCCATAGAAGATTAGGTTTTAAATTCTTATGGAGGATTCAGTCAATCTTTGGTAGCATGATGAGAAGGAGATTCTAGAACCTATCGATTTGACACATTTAGTTTCTCATCAAGAAAAGGAAGACAAAGAAAAGAAAATCATTCTTGATTCTATGAAGGATAATTTCATCTCACACATTTCTAATTAGAATCTTGGGGGCATTATAGTCTAATTTTGGATGTAAAAGTCATAAATACCTATCTGTATTGAATGTAAAAGAGAATATGTATATCATGCACTTTATAGAGTAAATATTAATCAAATTTGACTTCATAAACAAGACACCTTATAAAAAGGTAGTGGGAATATAGTTAAGGTTGAAAAGAAGAGGTCCTAAAATTGTCCTCATTGAATGTAATGGTTCATATCAATGGAATCTTTCTTCCCAAACTCTCTCTTGTAATTTTATGATGTGTTTAATTTATATTTCTTGGTCAATGTTCCTTCTACGAATTGCATGGTATATTTGCATGTTTCCTCCTCTTATATTGGCATCCAAGCATTTTAAATCTTATCCCTCAAGATATAGATCATTGATATCAAAGCAGGTAACCAATCCATGGGAATGAGGGTATGAAGAGTATTTCAGGTTCAAATATTCAAAACAATCTCCAACCTACTTTGGTCACTTGTAGAGCCCATTTGCTAGACCATACACTATCAAAATCATGGTTGTCCATAAGAATTTTAGTTTTTTTTTTCCATCTATATTCACCATTGTAGTAACATCATACATGTATATTATCACATCCATTATTATGCAACATAGTCAGAAATTTTGCAAATATTTTATGCTAACCATGGATGTACCATGTTGTTATAAAAACCCTTGGAATCCTCTATGGTGGTATGCACTCAGGTATCTCACATCCAACATACAACTTCAATCGCCATGAAATGACTTAAAAATATACATGTAGCATCTAAAATATTTGGCAACCTCATTTCATCCCTTTATCAACTTACCTAGAGTTGTATGGCTGAGCACAATAATGAATGAAATAGAGGATGACCCTACTCTCCAAACTTTAGAAAAATTCCACAACTCCTATAATATATTTNAAGGAGCTTCCAATTTTTTTCCATAGAAGATTAGGTTTTAAATTCTTATGGAGGATTCAGTCAATCTTTGGTAGCATGATGAGAAGGAGATTCTAGAACCTATCGATTTGACACAGTTGGTTTCTCATCAAGAAAAGGAAGACAAAGAAAATAAAATCATTCTTGATTCTATGAAGGATAATTTCATCTCACACATTTCTAATTAGAATCTTGGGGCCTTATAGTCTAATTTTGGATGTAAAAGTCACAAATACCTATCTGTATTGAATGTAAAAGAGAATATGTATATCATGCACTTTATAGAGTAAATATTAATCAAATTTGACTTCATAAACAAGACACCTTATAAAAAGTTAGTGGGAATAGAGTTAAGATTGAAAAGAAGAGGTCCTAAAATTGTCCTCATTGCATGTAATGGTTCATATCAATGGAATATTTCTTCCCCAACTCTCTCTTATAATTTTATGATGTGTTTAATTTATATTTCTTAGTCAATGTTCCTTCTATGAATTTCATGGTATATTTGCATGTTTCCTCCTCTTATACTGGCATTCCAGTATTTTAAATCTTATCCCTCAAGATATAGATCATTGATATCAAAGTAGGTAACCAATCCATGGGAATGAGGGTATGAAGAGTATTTCAGGTTCAAACATTCAAAACAATCTCCAACCTACTTTTGTCATTTGTAGAGCCCATTTGCTAGACCATACACTATCAAAATCATGGTTGTCCATAAGAATTTTAGTTTTTTTTTTTTTTCCATCTATATTCACCATTGTAGTAACATCATACATGTATATTATCACATCCATTATTATGCAACATAGTTAGAAATTTTGCAAATTTTTTATGCTAACCATGGATGTACCATGTTGTTATAAAAACCCTTGGCATCCTCTATGGTGGTATGCACTCAGGTATCTCACATCTAACATACAACTTCAATAGCCATGAAATGAATTTAAAATATACATGTAGCATCTAAAATATTCGGCAACCTCATTTCATCCCTTTATCAACTTACCTAGAGTTGTATGGATGAGCACAATAATGAATGAAATAGAGGATGACCCTACTCTCCAAACTTTAGAAAAATTCCACAACTCCTATAATATATTTTATAAGGAAAACTATATCTCATTTGAAATGTCTTTCTGATATCTCAAACGAGTTTTTCTCAAAATTTCATTTCTCTTTCTGGTTTGGAATTTATCATTCATCGAATATCCAAAGGTATGTGGAAAAACAGGGTTACACATACCTTTAGTTTCAACAATGATTTTTTCACACCATAGGCTACACCAAACCAAGCTGCATGTATCAATGGAAATATGTCTTTGATACTTCAAATGGGTCTTCAATAGAATTTGATTTCATTATATGTAGTAGAAGTTATGAAGAAATTTGAAACAAGATGTCAATTCTCCGAAAATAATGGTTTTTTCATAGAAATTTTTATTTTTATTTTTTAGAGTGCTTAAATACTATTTTAATTTATTTTTTTACCTATCTAATTAATGGGTAATGTAAAGTACCCTACATGTTGTAATTGGGAACCAAGATCAATATTTTCATTGCTAGCTTGATTATGGGTCATCCACACACTCAAGGTTATGGGTAAACCACACAAAACTCTTATTTTCATTTGCAATTGGTGAATTGTAAGCATGTTGGTACAATAAACATAAAGGGGTATTCTTTTTCTTTAGCCTGCTGCAATTATGGGAACCATCATTTTGTAATAAGGGAGGATTGATATGAATCTTAGAGGAGCTTATAATCTAGGATTAGGTGTAAAATTTATAAATCTATATCTTTTTCATTTTGTAATAAGGGAGGATTGATATGAATCTTAGAAGAGCTGATAATCCAGAACTGGTGTAAAATTCATAAATCCATATCTTTATTAAAGATAAAAGGGAGCATGGTGATCATGTTGATGGCCCCTATTTTGGCATCCATTTTGCACCTTTTTGACACTTAGTATACCCTTCACTTACCTATTCTGATACTTTCCATCCTTTTTTATCTTAAAATAACTATTATATTTTGTTAACTCTTGGGTAATAATTACAGTAACTTCCATACTTACCATGGATTGAAAATTGCTACAGTTTTTTCAACATAGGAAAGACAAGGATCCCATAGTAGAATTATGGTTGAGCCATGGCAAAGCTACAATTTTTCGGCAACTAGACTACCAGATGGCTAGAGGAAATATACAACACATATGCAATTGCTTCTTAAGGGATTCATTGAAAAAGGAAAAACAGAGGAGATATGATTTCAACTATATCCAAACTAGACCTGTGGACGCAAGGTCAAAAGGACAAAGGACCATGGAACATGCTCAAGGGAAATATTTCAAGATGAGATACAGGCTCAAAAGCATAAACATAAATCAACCTGAATATTCTAAGGTTGTGCATCCAGACAACCAACACATATACCTGAACCCAACTTGGTGTAAGAATCAAGTAACGAGTTAACCGATTCAATTTGGTTAACCTGAGTTTGGAAAAAAATGAACAGTTTTTGTTTGAGCCCATATGTGTAATTGTCAAATAGCCTAGTTTAGAGTGATGAGAGGCCTCTATATAAGAAGCCAGTCACCTCCCTTGAAAAATATAGAAAAACTTATGTTGAAACTCTGATGTCTGTATTTTGACCTTTTGTTAATAAAGATATTGGTGTAAGATTGGTGCAATGTTCTTATGTCGTTGAAGTGTGGATTTGATTAGTGAAATGTTCATGTAGTTCTCTTTCGGTGCCTTGTCTGAGGAGGCAGGGCCTCCTTCCTAGATAGGTAGTATTATAATAATAGATTTCTTAAATTATTCTTTGCTTGAAATTGAAGAGTGTAGTCTGTTAATATTGTTGCATGTGATAGTCAGAGTTTCAATTATCTCTTAGTGTTACTTGGACTTTTTTATTAATATAATTATTTTTTTTAAGAATTTTGTGATAAAATGAACTTAATCGTGGTTGTGAAGATGTTAATTGAGCTATTTTTCATAAGACAATACAATTTCTTTGTGAATATAGCACTTCCAATTAAGTACCTTTCATATTTGTTATTAAGGGGCAAATATTATGCAATCCATATTATGGAAAGATGATTAAGGGGCCCATCGCATGTATTTTATGGATTCAAGATTAATCAATATCGACTTCATAAACAATATACCTTATATAAAGGAAATAGGAATAGAGTTAAGGTTGAGAAGAGGAGATCCTAAGGTTGAAATCATTGCATGTAATGGTTCAGATGAATCAAATCTTTCTTCTCCAACTTTCTCTTGTATTTTTATGGTGTGTTTCATTTATATGTTTTAGTCAATTTTATTTCTATGAATTTCATGGCATATTTGCATGTTTTGTCCTATTCTCTTAGCATTCAAGCTTTAGATATCTTGTCATGTCCCCATTTTTGTGTTCCCCTATTTTGTAGTAGAAGGGACTTCTGTGACTTGTTAGTGGAGAAAAAAGAGTTAAAACGGGGTCATTTAATGTCACTTAGTTAAGAGGTATTATATTATTAAAGTGACATTAGGGAAAATAAAGAAAATTTAGATTAATAAGTTACTTAATTATTATTAAAGTGACTTTTAATCCTAAAGTGAGAATTGGAGGGAAAATAAGGGTTATATTTGATTTAGTCAAAAAGGGTAAAATTCTAGAAGAATCGATTTAGTCCAAAAAGGGGAAGTTATAGAAGGAATGGAGGAAAGATCTAGAAGGGGATTGGAAAAGTATAAAATAAGGGTAAACCCTAACTTCTCATCATTATGATTTGATATCTTATTGAGTGTTCTTGTAGCCAGCATTTTCGTTTGGGTTTTGGGCAAAACCCTTCCACTATTGGCTTGGTTTCGATGGTGCAATATCGACCCTAGCTAGACAAGACTAGAATACATCCAGGATTTCCATTGGAGCTAGATAAGAAGGAGGAGGATCCATATAGGGTCTTCATTGAAGCTTCACTTGAGGATTTTTCCCATTGTTGGAGGGATACCAAAGTGCGCAGGAGGGTTACAAAGTTTCCTAGACAGGGTTGAGCCCAGACATTTGTAGGATTCTGGAGGGTTTTGGGGAAAACCAAGTTCAAGACACCCTTGTGGGTTGAAACTAGGTCGTGCCGCGAGGCCCTGATGGACTACTGACTCTATCCTACAAATACCTCTATAATCAAGGGTTTCAACAATTCGTCAAGGTTTGATCTGTGAAGTTTACAGGAGGGCACAAAAATATGCTCGTAGAGAAGACAACGTTGCGGTAGATAGGCTAGGAGATATTCTATAGTTTTCACCATCTATTTGCATCATTCCAGGTTTCTTGAGTTGTTTTTTGTTTAGTGAATATTATAGTTTCCTTGCAACCAGTAGTTGTAGTTTTTTTTGAACCTTCCTAGTAGCCATTAGAATTCTATTGTTGTTTGTATTTCTAGTCTTCATTCATAATAAAGGATGCCAAATGTTGTCACTCTCATTCATTGTGTATTTGGATTAGTAAAGTGTTCACCCAATGTGATGCATGAAAACCTTTTGTGAAAAATACTCAATCCATTAGTAACACATATAATAGAAGTATCTGACAAAGGTACAAAACCATAACCACATAATGGACAAAAAACCTTCATTTCCCTAGTATATTCCCATAGGAGGATATTACGGTGGTATCAGAGTTGGTGATATTGCTAGCCTGTGATTGAATCAGTCATGAATGGGTTACAAAGGAGGGAGAAATTAGTAGTTCCTTCCATGGAAAATAAAATAAAAACAACTCCAGAGTTCTCGGATAAAACTTGGAAAATTTTTGAACAAGCCAAAATGGTGCTAGTGGCAAAGAAGATCATGCCTCAATATTAGGAGTATATAAAATTGAGGGAAGATATCATGCATAATTTCCCTTTAAAAACTTTTACACTCTCTGTCATGGAAGTTGGCCCAATGATTTGGATGAGGAGTATTTTAATGACACAAGACAAGAATAAAAAAATGACGATCATGAAGAGAAGGTGGATGAACATGCATCTAGTCATGAAAAGGATGTGTGCATAGAGGAAGAACAAACAACATACTATGATACATCATCAGAACTGACCAATGAGGTTGATGACACTAGTGTTTTAGATGTATATACCTCTGATGAATCAACACAAGAAGAGGATGCAACATCTTATGATGACATGTTTCAATCAACAAATGTTGAGGATCCCACAACTTTCACCATGTATGATGCTTATGATGTGGGTAGTCTAAGTGCGATAACACCTATGCTTGATGAGGATTGAACACCATATGATGCCAATTATGATGAGGACGTGATTTTACCTTGACAGAGTTTGGAGGACCAATTATTGGTCAAGGAGGAGCAGACTGTGCAGGTGTTGACAAGCACAGATGGTACTCATAAATTTATTGAAGATATTATGTGGAAAACTGAGATGGAGGAGAGTAAAAAATGAGTCGTAGAAGCGATCACTAGTGCCCAATTACGCATCATCAAATAAGCACTAGAGAAGATGAAATTTTATTACTTGCAACTATTCATGGATAGGGACCTTGCTCTTAAGTTTGTTGAAGACAAGGAGAGGAAAATTTAGGAGCTTTGTTACTATATTAGTTTGGCACACTCCTCATCATTGAAAACAACTGAGACTTCATCATCTTAGGTAGCAATGACACATGAGAGCATGAGTGGAACTCATTATTTGAGGGAGGAGCCTCTTGTGACAAGTCCACATGAGGAGTATTCAGGGTTGTAGGAGTGTTTATACACATAGGATTTTGATTATGTGCATTGTAGGGATCATGAGTCATTTATTTTGGCTCAAGTCTTAGCTACATAGATGGTAGTTGAGAAAATTCCTTGTGGACTATGCAACAAGGAAGTATATTCACTAGATGATTGGGAAACTAAGTATAGGACAGATGTGGATACATCACTCTGGGATCTAGGTTCATTTTATGTTAGTAGAGTGATTGATATAGTGGCACATATAGGATATACGATGGTACATGATGATACAATGATGTATAGTGGGATACAACAACATACATTGGTGTACGATGATATGTAGTGGGTTTTTGGGATGTTTCCCCTGGTTCAACCTCTAGATAGAGACTTCAGACCTATCATTGAGTTTGGTTCACCTAGGATCAAGGAGTGGATGGACGAGCCTCATGGAGAGGTATATCCCTCAGAGATTGATCTTTGAGTGGGATATCACCAAAGTAGGGATATAGAGCAGGATATTCGTAGGATCACTCTTAGATGTTACCTTGAGTCCTTGGTCATACCATTGGGGTTGACCAGTGCACCTGACTCTTTCCAATCTTACATAAAGTGGCAATGGAATCTAGTGCCATTTTCCGATGCCAATAGTATATTCGGCAAGATGTGAAGGAATCACCTAAGTCAAACATGCAAGATTATAGCCATGTAAGAGTTATTGTTTTTGGACTATGTGGTCAGACCACAGGAGGAGATCTATATTGTATTGGGTCATTTCACATAGATTCCTATTGATAGAGTGTTGGATGGAATTATCCACTACAAAGGTCACACACTTGTATCTGTTGAGCCCCTTCTTAGAGAGATGATTATGAGGGTTATGTATGATCCACCTTCGATAGGGAATTTTGGGTGCTCACATGAGTGTGAGGCACCACAGGTGATAGGGATACTTTCCATGGAAGTATTTAGACTCCAAAAATTACTCGGGTACATTGATGATGATCGAGACATCAAATTTCCTAGCACAGTTTGGTAGGAGTTGAACATATCAGCAGGCACATATATGATTCCTAGTACTAGGATTCCACCAGATGATGGCATACCAGGGACTTGGCTCATTTTGACTCCGATGCTTAGCAGTATGTTGCAGCAGCCATTAGAAGGTATTAGGAACGATGAACTTCCTATTTGGTGGTGGGATCTAGGAATTCATCTGAGTGATGGATTGATTCAGATGATGGTTGATAGAGCTACGAGAGTGATTAGTTCACTTTATTTTTGGGATGTCAATAGAGGGGAGGTTGAGACTTAATATATAGGGAAGGATAGACTTGAGGCCAAACGTGGACTTGTAGGCTTAGACTTCAGTGAGACAATTTCACATAAGAGAATTTAGGATGGTGGATTCATTCCCTTCAAGGATATTAGCTTGGGGTTCCAGGAGAGGAGGATGCAAACTTATCACGTTGGTCTGATAATGATGATCATAGTGGTGCAACGTCAACATGGTGGTATATTTCCAGGATTAGTTTGGGACCTTAGGATCACATTGTTTGATAGTTTAGCCACTATTAGAGAGGAGAGCATTGAGTTTGAATTTTTAGAGTTTACTTTTGGGAGTCTTAGGAGCGGTTTCCTGGAGGAGTGGTCTTCCGAGGAGTTGATTGAGTTTATGCAGTGTATGATTTCTTGGATTATCAGGAGAAGTCAGGTGGATTCTTGTATTATCAAATTACAGATTAGTGTTATACCCTCCACATTAAACAAACCAGTTTAGGATTCTGGTAACTTTACCATCTACGAGGTTCTTATCTTCACACAGAGGGACTTTGTGGAAAATATGTTGGGAGATTTTCTGGATGATACTTGGATGATTTTAGTAGAAAGGAGGTACTAGAGTATTGAGTACTTTCCCTTTGATACTTAGAGACTAGGTGTAATGGATACCCCATTAGTTTGTGACCACATAGACTTCTCTATGATATATGATCTTAGAGTGGTGATACATTGGATGGGCATGATCCTCGATAGTGGATGCAATCCTTTGAAGCATTATAGATTTTGGACGCAAAGTGAGCACAATGGTCATGCGACTATGATCATAGTAGTGCAACATCAGCGTGGTGGTTCCTTTATGAGGATATCTTGGGACCATGGGGTTTTAGTAGGATACCGTGTTGTAGTTGACACAGAGGTGAGAGCTAGTGTTTTCTCTCATGAGGTTGGTTCCCTAGCAAAGCAGTACATTGAAGAGTTGATCAAGTTATTATATCATCAAGTGGCCTTGCTTGTTGGATGTTTTCAGGAGGCCACTTATGTCAGTACATTACCAGGCTATGCCCTTAGCAGAGGATGCTTCACATCTGACAAGGTGATTTGGGATCCTAGCATCATTTTCAGTATTAGTATGCATCAGTCGATGGAGTATTAGGTCATGATGGAATTTCCTGAGGACAATAAATATTTGGGAAGGGAGGACTTGTCATGTCCAAATTTTTGGGCTCCCTTGTTTTGTAGTAGAAGGGACTTCCATGGCTTGTCAGTGGAGAAAAAAGAGTAAAAAGGGGGTCATTTAATGTCACTTAGTTAAGAGGTATTATATTATTAAAGTGACATTAGGGAAGGTAAAGTAACTTTAGATTAAAAAATTATTTAATTATTAAAGTGACTTTTAATCCTAAAGTGAGAATTGGAGGGAAAATAAGGGTTATATTATATTTAGTCAAAAAGGGGAAAATTCTAGAAGAATTGATTTAGTCTAAAAAGGGGAAGTTCTAGAAGGCATGGAGGAAAGATATATAAGGGGGTTGGAAAAGTATAAAGAAGGGTAACCCCTCACTTCTCATCATTATGATTTGATATATTATTGAGTCCTCTTGTAGACATTGTTTTCGTTGGAGTTTTGGGTAAACCCTTCCACTATTGGTTTGGTTTCGGTGGCGCAATATCCACCCTAGATAGACAAGAGGGGAATCCATCCAAGATTTCCATTGGATATAGCAAAGAAGGAGGAGGATTCATACAGGGTCTTCATTGGAGCTTCACTTAGGAGTTTGACCTACTGTTGGAGGTACACCGAAGTTCATAGGAGGGTTACGAAGTTCCCGGATAGGTTCGAGCCCAAAAATATGTAGGATTCCTGAGGGTTTCGAGGAAAACCAGGTTAAGGGAACCCTTGCGGGTTGAAACTAGATCATCTCGCGAGGCCCCGGTAGACAACAAGCTCCATCCTACAAAGACCTCTATAATTAGGGTTTTCAATAGTTCTTCAGGGTTTATCCATGAAATTTAAAGGAGGACACATAAATACTATTACAGAGAAGAAAACGTTGTGGAAGATAGGCTAGGAGATATTCTATAGTTGGCACCATCTATTGGCATCATTCTAGGTTTCTTGAGTTGTTTTTTGTTCAATGAATATTTTAGCTTCCTTGCAGCTAGTAGTTGTAGTGTTTGTTGAAGCTTCCTAGTAGTAATTAGACTTCTATTGTTGTTTGTATTTCTAGTCTCCATTCATAATAAAGGATGCCAAATGTTGTCACTCTCATTCATTGTGTACTTGGATTAGTAATGTGTTCACCCAATATGATGCATGAAAACCGTTTGTGAAAAGTACTCAATCAATTAATAACACATATAATACAATTATTTGAAAAAGGTACACAACCAAAACCACATAATGGACAACAAATATTTATTTCCCTAGCATATTCCCATAGGGGGGTGTTACATATCTCAACCTTCAATATTTGGATAAATTTAAAAAAAGAAGGAAAGTAAGAAAAGTTTGATTCTTTGGTTGAGTTATTTCATAACTCTTGCCTTTCTCAAGAATTTATCTTGCAAGGCCATATTTTATTCATTCACATGAGAATGGAAGATACTCTGGTGAGATACTTGACCAAGACCAGTGAATTGAAGGTTTAGTTTCCCACTATTGAGACAAAATTGGAGGATGAAGAGTTGGTATCCATTTCCATAAAAGGAATTGATCATTCTTCGATGTCTTTTTTATAGGGTGCTTCTCCTCAAGAAACGTTTTGAAAGTTTCCAAAGCTTTTGGTTGATATTGTGGAAGAATAAATCATATTGTAGTGTTTTTTGGAACAATAAAGGGAAGCGGATGCTATTGGTCTCATTGGGAGGAAAAAGAAGGGTACCAAGAAAGGATTGAAGAATAAATATGGGATAGCTATAGGAAAAAAATACTTGAGTAAGGTGATGTTCTTCTCATGGCATTATATGGGACAATAGGGTAGCTAGTTTCCATCCAAGAAGAAGGGAAAGGTTTTTAAATAGGTTGTAGGTAGTTTGTAGCAAATGAAGAGGATATTAAATATTAATATGATATTTCCTTTTCCATAGCTTCTTGTTTATATTTTAACACTGTGTCTATTATTGGATGGTATGTGGACAATGGATATTTTAGATACATGACATATGGCATGCCTTTATTCAACATGATTCATAATCTAGAGGGAAGCATGATTGTTGAGCTTGGTGATGATGCTATGTATCTTGTGAGAGGAATTGGTTCCATTTCTTTTAAGATGCATTAAAGTGATGTTCTTGAACTAAGCGATATTACTATTATTTTTGTTTTGAGGAAGAAAATTATTTTAATTTCATGTATGATAGATGTACATTTGAGAGTCAATTTTGTGGGGCAATAGTGCACCATCAGTAATTGTAGTCTAGTTAGTATGAGGACTTTGGCTAGAGAGGTAGTTAGTATGAGGACTCTGCATACAAATTTGAGAGAGGGTGGAATTTACATGTTACTTGTTGATATAGTGGCATGTGTATATTTGAGTGATAGGTTGGATGGGTCTTCTAATTTTCAGGAGGATTGAGATAATATAGGAGTTCCAAAAAATTCAGTTAGGGTAAGTGTACCTCATAGGAGATATGCTAGTCATGTTGTATTGGTTTCTTCCTTCCATGAGACTTTTGGTTGTTCTTTGGAGGAGAAATGATATATATTGATCAAGGATGACATTAAGATTCATTCCAATGCGATGTTGAAAGATCCTTATATTTTTGAGGAGTCACATGCATGGTGGTATTTCATGGTGATAGGTGTTAGAAACAGGTTTTTATAGTTAGAGTCATAGGTTTGCCCATTTTTTTTAGAGCCATGTCTTAGTTTTTGGTAAAAAAAAAAACTTTCTTGAATAAGTTGCAGTTGGTGTGTCAAAGTTTATGAGGTTAGTGACAAAACTAAGGGATGGTTTGAAAAGTCGAGTAAGGACTTTGGATAAAAGTCGGTAAAAGGGCGTAAGTTTAGTCATGTTTGAATTGTAAGGGTTTATCTACTTAAGTCTCGAGTCATGTCAAAAAAGTGGAATTTAGGTACCAAAATCGAGTCAAGTGGTTAGGATAAAGGTCATGTCAAAATATATTATTGGAATCATTGCCTAATCATGAAGTCAGAAAAGTGAACAATCATAGCACTCCGTCTAGTTTGTACTATTTCACACTTCAAAAGAGTACACGTTGCACGAGTTCAATGCACAAATATTTAACCTTCTTTCAAACTTCTCGTCGCTATGGATTTACCATCTTTTTTCATGATTTCATTCATTATCCATTTAAGCATAAATACTGGTCATCGTTCATGCTTCTCCATCACTTTCAGAATTTTTGCATCGTCCATAGTTTATTAGCAAGCTCTAAAACCCTTCACTACGTAAAAACTATTTGTTGTCAGTCGTTATGTAAGTCTGCTATCTTGATTTTGTTGCGTATCCTCCATTTCTTTCAACCATTATTCAAAATTTTTCCTTGGAGCTCATTTCAAACTACATTTTTGGAACGAGTTGTTTCTTCTCACAGTCAACCTTCTTTCTTCTGAACTACCTACTGTTGCGTCAAGTTTCCCACTGTTTTTTGTTGTTGCGCCAATTTTCCCATTATTGTTTATTGTTGTGCCAAGTTTCCCATTGTTGTTTGTTGTCGCACCGAGTTTTTCGCTACGCCGAAATTTTCTATCGCACTTTACTATTGAGCCAAGTTTCTCATTGTGTCAATTTTCTGCTACCGATTTGTTTGTCGTGCAAATATTCATGTTGCTAACTTTCCATGTACATTGTGCAAAGTTCACCATTCTTATTTGTCGCGCAAAGAAGCTATTACAATGTATTGTTGTGCGCTTGAAATTGAGATATACCAACACCATGACAAATTCCCAAATCAAAAGAAAGAATGCAAGAAGCAGTAGGGTTGTGAGGTTTGAACCTCAGGATTTAAAGTTAATAAATGCAAAGCCGACGGTCAAGGCGTCTTTTGAACAATCTGGATGTATGCTTTTCTTTGAAAGTATTCAAGGATATAATGCACAACTAACTAAGCAGTTCACCCTCAATTTTACTGGTGTCAGTGCAACAATTGCAGGAATCACTTTCCAAGTGATAGAGGAAACTATGTTAGTTGCGACGAAGATCCCTCTCCAGGGAGAAAAATGGTTTAAAGGTATGCCTTTAAAAAAATCATGTTATATGGATTTCATCAAGCTTGAATTTCGAAATCAAAAAAGTTGGAGCCGAAATTCCTAGTGAGTATCTCCTAGAAGCTTTTGAGAAAATTTTGAAGATAATCAGGCAATACTTCACATGTGAGGGAAGATTTGACAAGTTGCATCCATACCACATCAGGTTATTGATGCATTTCACAGGGGTGGAATCCCTTAAACTTACCTTTCTTCTTGTGTCGAAGCCTGGGAAATATGGAAGACAGTGTCCAAGCCAAAGTTGATCAGCCAGAGAACAAATTATTCCACTTTTCATTAATTAAGATGTTGGTGGTTGAAGAGATGAGAAATTTGAACAAGGATTGGAATTCCTTTCTGATTTTAGAAAACATTCCCATAGACCCTAAAGGATACATTCCTCTATTTGCTGAGAAATCAACACTTCATAGTTTAGAGGAAAGAAGAGGAGATGTTATTGAAAAAAGAAAAGGGAAAGAAATGGAAGACTCGTCACTCAGTCAACCAACATCCTAGAAGAGGAGGTAAATATTTACTGATAAAATTGAGGAGATCCAATCTCCCAGTAAATCGCTCAGTCGTTCCTTTGCCAGGATATTTCCCATACCCATAAGTCATCTAGAGCTTGTTGAATGTGAAAACAAGGGAATTGATGAAAAACAAGTAGAGTTAAGTGAGGAAGATGCAAATACTAAGGAGGCGAAACAATAACTAAAACAATATCAACACATCATAGGCCAATTCTATCAAGAAAACAGATAATTGAGAAGGAAGCTAGCAGAAAAAACTATTGAAACATCAACATCACAGAGTCAAGCAGGTCAGAGATCTCCTACCTCACCAATATGAGGAGAAAATAATATAAATTGGCTTAAAAGACAACTCAGAGAGGCCCAAGATGTGATCATTGAGATTAGTGAGGAAAAAAGGATATCAGAGGAAAGAATCATGGAACATTTCAACGAATGAAAACCAGCTATCGACAATGCATGTGCAACTATCTCCAACGCTCAATCAAAATTGAAAAGAAATGTGGCTTTGTTAAGACAGATGAAGAATTTGAAAAGACAAATCTTGTCATTGAGAAGGAAAAATAGGGCCTTACAATTGCAAGTGACTTTGGAAAATGAAGATATGGAAAAATTGGATGATCCCATTCTATGCAGCCAACTGGATTCACATGTGCAACCTCTACACGAAGATCCACCACGTGAAATCACTGCATCGATTTCGTAGCTAGAAGCTGCACAACAAAAGCTAGAATCTACTGCGCAACGGTGACAATGTTGTCCAAAAATACGCGTGATGATTCATCACAACCGTATGATTTTGATTTGCCTAAATAATTTATGATTATAAATAACATCCCAGACAGTTGTTGTTCTCTTTGAAAACAACTAGATCCACAACTCTAGGAGATAGTAGTTTGATTCCTAGAAGCTTAGTGTCGCTCTACTTTCTATATATAGAGACTATTTTCATGTAAAAAGGGCGTGCAGGAAAAAGTTTAGACTTTTTGATCCTCTATTTAATTTCCTGAATCTAAAGAAATACAAATCCAGAAGTCCCGAGTTTCTTAAGAAAAATATTTTGATGGTGATGCTCTAAGGATTGTACCTTTCTGTGTATGTATTTCCTATGTATTCATATTCATTTTCACTTCTCTTCTTTTTTAAATTGGTAAAATTTAAAGTCTATAATTCACCTAAGTGGTGCTCTAGACTGAATCAATTTAAATTATGTTTGTCTTCCCATTTAAGATCATAATTCATCCATTGTGGTGCTATGATTTTGTTTCATGTTTCTTTTCTTCTTTCATCCTACATAATCAAATTAAATATTGAAGTTCATCACTTTGTTTAGACTTTGTTCCATTGAGGAGTTCTATCTACCAAACATTGTTTCTTTGTTTTCAAGGGTTGACTCCATAGCCCTAGAAACATTATCTTTTGTTAGCAAACTTTTTAAAATTTACCTTGAAGTTTAAAATCTAGCCATATTTTAAAGCAACCTGTCTATTAGAGATCAAGTCTAAGAGAGAGCCCTCTCTAGATTGGAAAGGATAGTTTCTAGTCTTAAATTTGGTTCGTAGGTTACCTTTGTATATTGTTTTTCAGCCCAACAATTTACTCAGTGTTAACATTTTGGCACTGTTGTCGGGGATGAAATTGAAAATTTTCCCTGGGAAGAATGACTAAAATCTTAGATTTGATTCCTGAGGGTAACTGTGAATCATACACCTTTTTTTTGGCTGAATTTTTATTTCCCTGGCGACTTCATTTGAAAACATCAGTTGCATAGTTTTTTGTTTTGAGAAAATAAGAAATCATGGCTCCTAAGAGAATTCACACTAGAAGGAACCTTGATCCAGAACCTGTAGCATTTGTGTCTGATCCTGAGAAACTCTTTCACAAAAGAAAATAAAAGACAGTTCAATCATTTGCTTTCCTGGACATAAATCTATCATTACCCAAAGACGGTTTAACAAGTATTGATGACCTTGAATTTGATTTAAAATTTGAGAAAACCTTGTTCGGATCTAGATCAGAATCTAAGTTGAATGAAATTATCTTTGATGAGAATAAATTACAATTTATGATTCCCACTGTCCCCATTCAAACTATTCCTATTCAGATTGTCCCTTCTCAGACTGTCCAGATAGCCCAAAATCCTCCTAGAACCATGGCAACTAGATTTGCTCCTCTTGCCTTGCCTGCCCAATTGCATGATTTACCCCAAAATTATAATCAAAGAATTAGATCATTCGATGTTGAATAAAATACATCATCCCAAAGACACTTGGATTGGTTCAATAATTTTGTTGATATAGAGGAAGTAGATCATGAGGATGCAAAACTTAGGTTGTTTGCACAAAGTCTTTCAAAAGAAGTCAAAAAATGGTTTAAATCTCTTACTGCAACAAGTATCCTTAATTGTGCAGCTTTTGAAACACTTTTTCTTGCAAGGTGGGGTGACAAAAAGAACATTCTTCAGTTGCTAACTCAATACAATAATATAAAAAGATCACCAAATGAAACAATATAAGAGTTTTCAACCATATTTATGAAAGACTATAATTCAATTCCTACACAAGTTAAACCTCCTCCTGGAGCTGCTCAACTTCGATATGTTGATTCCTTTGACAGTGACTTTGCCTTGATTTTAAGAGAAAGAAGATCCAATACATTAGATGATATGATGAGAGATGCAATTGAAGTAGAGGTAAATTTGATTGCATAAGGGAAGATCAAACATAATCCTGACAGAGATGTGAATAAGGTCCAAGGAGAAGCATATCCCTCAACTTCCCAATCATCATATGATAAATTTGATTTGATGATGAAGACTATGGAAAGATTCATGGAAAGAATGTCCTTTGAAAATAAGCCTACCACCAGGGATCAAACTAATTTTCATCCCATAAATCAAAATTTCAAAAGAGCTCTAGTTCCTCAGATCAGGAAAAGAGATCAGATAAATCGAGGTGATCAATAAATAAAACATCCTTTCCAAAACAACTATGCAAATGAGGATTTTTATCCAACAATTGAAGACAATATGCATTATTGTGACGATACAGAAACAAATGTGTTCTTAAAAAGAAAAGAACATGATCAATTTATGAATGCAAATGAAAAGTTTATATAGGAAAATGATGATATGTTTTCATTGGAGATAGAAAAGTTCAGGAAAGGATACCACAATGCTATTATGCAACTTCAGAAATAGTACAACCTCAAGAGTAAAAAGGTGCCTGTAAATATTCCAAAGGCAAATCCTACAAGGGAACTTTAGATTGATACACCTTCTTCAAGACAACCAAAGAAAGATAATTCAACAAAGGATGCAATGGAGAAAGGAAAATCTTGAGAATAACCCCCAAAGAAAATACTCGAGGTAAGAAAAGAAGCAGTCGTCAAAGAGAAATAAAATGATCCTTCTCCTTTTAATTTTGAAAGTGAAATGGCTAAAAACAATTCTTTTGTTCCATTAAAGAGTTGATTATGAATGGAGAATATAGAAATCAAATCATTAAAATGCTAAAAATGGAAGAAACCCCTGACACCTTGAATGTACAATATGATCACCCTGTTATCTTGTTTTCCCCACATGTGGAGGAGAGTGGTGATGTTGATGATGTTCATCTTTTCTATGTCAGTCTTAAAATTCATGGCATGACCTTACATAACTCCATGTTAGATTCAAGAGCATCACATAATATGATGCCCAAGGTCGTCATGGATGAGTTGGGACTAGATATTACAAGGCCTTATAAGGATCTCTTCTATTTTGACTCAAGGAAGGTGAAATTCTTGGGTTTAATCAAAGATGTGGTTGTATCATTGTCTCAAATTCCATAAAAAAAAATATGATCATGGATGTAGTGGTTGTTGAAATTCCTCCTAAATTTGGCATGTTGTTATCTAGATCTTGGGACACAAAATTAAAGGGAACTTTGCAAATGGATGTCATATGCTACTATCCCTGTTTTTGGCCAAGAAAGGAGGTTGCATAGAGAAGTATTGCTCAAGTACATGGTGAGTAGCAAAACCCAACCAAATAATCATCACATTTACTTTGTTGATACCGAGGTTGGTTCCTCTATTTTCTATAATGAATTAAGTTTTGAAGAGGGAAATCCAACGACTGTCATAGCTATTAAAGCCAAAATTGATCATCAAACAAAGGAAATTACAAATCGAAAAAATAGTACAGAAGATGAAATGTGGAATATGAGATTTGATGGAGCTGCTAGCAGGGAAGGAGTAGGAGCTGGTGTGTGGATTAACCCTCCCAAGATAGGTACAAAACTCTTTTCTTACAAGATTTCTTTTGATTGTACCAATAATATGGTTGAATATGAGGCGTTGATTTTAGGATTGAATACTTTAGAAGAATTGGGTTCTAGGAGGATAGTTGTACAATGAGATTTTGAGCTTGTTATCAACTAGGTAAAGGGTATATATCAGTCCAAGCATCCTATATTGAGACCATATAGGAATTTAGTTCTTGATATTCTTGAAGAGTTCTCATAATATAATTTATCAGTGATTCCTAGGGGGGGAAATCAAATTGCAGATGCTTTGGCTACTTCAGCTTCGGTTTTCAAAATTCAAATTTTTCCTGATAAGAGGTGTGAAATTGAGGTCAAGCATAGGCCAACATTCCTTAATAACATTAAATATTGGAAAGTATTTGAAGATGAAAAACAGGTAGAAAGATTCCTTCAGATCAGTGATGAATTTGCTAATTTAAATATTGATGATGAGTGTTGTGAAGAGAATGAAGAAGCAACTATGTTCAACAATGATGACCTTTTTAAGAATCAGATTGCTGGAAGAGATATAGTGCATCTCAAAAATAACATTATTCCTAAAGGCTTGGTTCCATTGGAGAAGCGTTTTGACAATAACAATGTAGCCAGAAATCCTAAAATCATTGCAAATGATGAGGATATAGAAGATTGCAACATTGGGACTCAGGAGGATCCCAAGATCATCAAACTGTAAAAAATGCTCAATCCAAAAATTAAAAGGTGGTATATCAGTCTTATGAATTCTTTCCATGATGTCTTTGCATGGAGTTATGAATATTTAAAGTTCTATGATACTAATGTAATTCAGCATGTAATTCCCATCAAGGATGATCATTAACCCTTCAAGCAGAAGTTGAGAAGAATAAACCCTCTACTGTTTCTATTGATTGAAAAGGAGGTAAGGAATATGTTTGATGCCAAAATTATTGTGTCCTTAATATTTTCGAAATGGGTGGCTAGCCTAGTGCTTGTCAGGAAGAAAAGGGGTGAGATAAGATTATGTGTAGATTTTCGTAATCTAAACAGGGTGTCTCTCAAAGACAATTATGCACTTCCCAAGATGGATTTCATTTTGCAGAAGGTGGTGGGATCTCAGAAGATATCAATGCTTGATGGATTTTTTGTTTACAACTAGATTATGGTGCATCTAGATGACCAAGAAAAGACAACTTTTACAACACCTTGGGGCACTTTCATGTATGCAAAAATTCCTTTTGGTCTTATGAATGTTGGAGCGACTTTCCAAAGGGCCATGGACATAGCCTTTATCAATGAAAAGGATAGGTTTATTTGTATTTACTTAGATGATATCATTGTATTTTCAATCTCTGATGATCAACATCTCAAACATCTAAGAAGGGTTTTCCATAAATGTAGAAAGTTTGGCATCTCATTGAATTCGAAAAAGTCAGACTTTGGAATGCAAGAAGGAAAATTGCTTGGAAAAATCATTTCGAAGGAAGGGATTAAAATATACCCCAGCAGCCCCCGGATGGGGTGTTAGTGTGAGCCACTTGGCGAGAGTCAGAGGAAAGTTCAGGTCAGCGAGGCAGGGAGCCATGTGCTGGGATCGTGCCAAATCTCACTGCCTAGACCTTGCATTTATTTGATTTTACGTCGCTGCAGAACCATTAACGCTGGTGCGCCTAACTCCCATTACCAACTATACCATGGATCCTCCATCTACAGGTGACTTTAATCTCTGCTTGCGACCCGACCCTCTCATCCCTCCGCTGCCCAGGCCTAGCTTACTCTGGTTTTTCATGGTGCTTGTAGGCTTCGGCCTTCTCCAGGCTCTTCATGTCCACATCGGGCATTCAGTTCAGTTCTGCCTTTACTCTGAGCTCGATATGCCACGCCAAAGAGGAAGGCCAAGAAGAGGATCTCCATGGCATCCTCCTCAGCCCCGTGTTTCTGTTTCTCCCCCTGGTTCGCCCTCCATGTACTCCTCGTATCCTTTGCAGCCCGAGCTGGAACCTCTCACCTCCTCCACCTCGCCTGCCTCCCGGTTCAAATGCCTAGTCATCATTGATAGCTTGTCGGGATGTCTTTTGCGATTTCCCACAGCTCCACTGAATTCCCGAGCCAGCGGGCCTTCTCTTGCATCGGCAGTTTGCTCCTCCCAACCACCCTTGGGGGCACCACTTTTTCTTCAAAATGCCCGAAACAGTGCGTACTCGACTACCGACTTCATCCCTGACTCACAGCTGAAAGATATTCTGGCCATCCTCTATGGGCTGGTCTTTGAGCTCCGGCAGGGATTGGAGGACCTCCAATTCCGACTGCAGCTTCTGGATGGGAAGACTTCGACCCTCCTTCAGATCCTGTCCACCTTCCAGGAAGCTTTCCACTCTACTCCAGAAGGCGTGGCATCAACAGAGGTGCCCCATGCATAGGGCGTCGACAGGAATGAATAGGTGCAACAGCCAGAAGGGGTCGTCGTGGTGCAGGTCATGCACGGGGACACGGAGGTCGCGACAACTATGGGCATCCATGCGCATAGTCCACCTAGAGATACCCTACCAGCTGCCAACCTGGATGAGATAAACTTGGACGCTGATATGCAACTGGAAGGAAAAGGGACGCCCATCGAAGAGGAACCTTGGGACACGACCTATCAAGCCACCTGGCCAAGTTATTCGTCAAGTGTCTGACCCCACAGGGGATTTGTTCTTTTTACTAGTTTCTTTTCATAGTTGTAGCCTAGTCAGCTTAGTTTAGTTTATCTAAGACTGTCAGACTGTAAACTGCTAGACTTACCTGGCTGGCTGAACTGGTTTCCCCTCTTTTGGGGCAGTTCGGTAACTACAGCACGGTTGTTTTCAAGTTTTTGTACCTCTGGACTAGTTTTTTGAAGGTCCTTTCTATATAAAATACCTTACTTGCAAAATATATATATATATATACCCCAGCAGACTGGAAGTAATTTTGAATATCGACACTCCCAGGAGCAAGAAAGAGGTACAATCTTTTCTAGGAAAAGTGAATTTTTTGAGAAGGTTTATTCGTAACTTGGCTGAGATCATAAAGTATATCACAAATATGATTAGGAAAGGAAATGAAATAAAATGGACTCCTTAAGTTAGGAAGTATTTTGAAGATATTAAAGTGGTGCTAACCAAAGCTCCAGTGTTGTCCAACCCAGATTTTACAAAAGATTTTATTTTGTTTTCTTTTGCTTCAGAACACACCATTGTTGGTGTTTTGTTGCAAAAAGATGATTAGAACTTTGAAAGGCCTATAGCTTATTATAGTAGTACATTGAGAGACTCCCTGCTAAGGTATGGCATCATGGAAAAATAGGCATATGCCTTGGTGAAATCTCTTAAAGAATTTAGAACTTATATCTTGCATTCCCATGTCATTACTTAAGTACCTAGAAACTTTGTAAAGGAGATTTTGACTCAGCCCAATCCTGAAGTGAGAAGGGGAAAATGGATAGCAGTAATGTTGGAATATGACCTCGAAATCAAACCTACAAAGCTGATTAAGGGTCAAGGGCTTGCAAAATTGGTGGCACAGTCAAATTGTGATGTTTTGGGAATCAATTTTATTGTTGATTTATCAAAAAATTCAGAATAAGAGACAATTCCATAGATATCCCAAAGGTTCCTTGATTCTCCTTGGTATGCTGATATTATTTATATATTAATAAATTTACAAGCTCCTCCTGGGTTGAGAAAAACCAAGGCTATATTTTTGAAGTTGAAAGCAACAAGGTTTTGAATTCCAGATCATTCTTTGTATTGGAAAGATCTAGGTGGGATCTTATCAAGTTGTTTTTTGGAAGAAGAAATGAAAAAGGTTATCAAATAGTTTCACAAAGGTGACTATGGGGGACATCATTATTGGAAGACTACTATGCACAAAATAATGAGGGCAGGGTTTTATTCGCCTAGTATTTTTTCTGATGTATAAAAGGAAGTTTCCAGCTGCCATGAATTCCAGATATTCGATGGAAAAAGAAAGATGAAACCTCTACCTTTAAATACTATCTCTATTGAAGCACCATTCATGCAATGGGGTCTTGATTTTATAGGGGAAATTCATTTTCCATCCTCTACTCAACATAGGTGGATACTAACAACCACAGACTACTTCACCAAATGGATTGAAGCAATCCCCACAAGGAAAGCCCCTGATATTGTCATCATTCAATTTTTATAAAGTAATATTTTGTCTAGATTTGGTTTTCCTGTCAATATCATCACTGAAAATGCAGTGGCATTCAAATCCAAGAAAATCGAGAAATTTTGCAGTGACTATAATATAACTCTTAGCCATTCCATAGCTTATTACCCACTGGGCAATGGCTTGGCTGAATCGTCTAACAAAATCTTGATCGGGATTATTAAGAATCTTCTGCAGGAGAACAAGAAGGCTTGGAACAAAAGGCTCATCTATGCGTTATGGGCTGACAGAATTACCACTAAAAGGTCTATTTCCACATCGCCTTTCTAGATCGTATATGGTTTAGAGGGAGTTTTTCCCACCTCATTAGGATTGTCAGTGATGAGACTGCTGGAAGAACAAGAAGTTGAACCCAATGATTCTTCAAGGATAATAAACCAATTAATCCATGTACAACAAATGAGAGAACATGTCTTCAATAAATCACAACTGCACCAAGATAAACTGTAAAGAGATTTTTATAGACACACTAAGGAAGATGATTTCAAGGTGAATGATTTGGTACTGAAGTGGGATGCAAGGAATGAATACAGAGGGAAACATGGGAAGTTTGATCATCTTTTTCTAGGACCATTCAAGATTGTTGCATACCATGGGAACAATGCTTATTTGCAGGAGCTTAATGGAGATCTTATTGGTGGGGGACCTATGAATGATAGGTTTCTCAAACATTATTTGGTTTAAAAAAATCTTTCAATCTCTTCATGTTATTATAAATAACCATTTTATTTTTAGATGAAGCATTTCGAATTAATAATCAACGGAAAATTGAAGCCTGAAGTGAATGCCCTAAGTTTATGTTGATTTTAGTCAAAGTTGTGTTAAGAGAGTTTTGTAAATGAGTTTATTTTGTTAGTTTATAATTTTGAGTCAAACAAATCCCAATGGTCATGCTCTTGGTCTACTATTCTTTGCTACCTCACTGGGAGGATAACATCCCCATTGGAGCTAGTTGTTAGCACCATGTTTTTTCTAGTTAGAATCATAGGTTTGTCCATTTGTTTTAGAGCCATGTCTTAGTTTTTTGTAAAAAACAAAGCTTTCCTGAATAATTTGCAGTTGGTGTGTCAAAGTTTATGAGGTCAGTGACAAAACTAAGAGATTGTTTGAAAATTCCAATAAGAACTTTGGATAAAAGTAGGTAAAAGGGTGTAAGGTTAGTCATGTTTGAATTGTAAGGGTTTGTCTTCTTAAGTCTTGAGTCATGTCAAAAAAGTGGAATTTAGGTACCAAAGTTGAATCAAGTGGTTAGGATAAAGGTCATATCAAAAGATATTATTGGCATCATTACCTAATCATGAATTCAAAAAAGTGAACAATCATGGCACTCCATATCGTTTGTACTATTGCACACTTCAAAAGAGTACCCACTGCATGAGTTCACTGTGCAAATAATTAACCTTCTTTTGAACCTCTCGTCACTATAGATTTACCATTTTTTTTCATTATTTCATTCCTTATCCATTCAAGCATGAATATTGGTCACCCTTCATGCTCCATCACTTTCAGAATTTGTGCATTGTCCATAGTTTTTTAGCAAGATTTGAAGCCCTTCGATGTGTAAAAACTATTTGTTGTCCATCGTTACGTAAGTATGCTATTTTGATTTTGCTGCGTATCCTCCATTACTTTCAGCCATTGTTCAAAAATTTTCCTTGGAGCTGGTTGCAAACTAGCTTTTTGGAATGAGTTGTTTATTCTCATAGTCAACCTTATTTCTTTTGAACTACCTACTGTTGCACCAAGTTTCCCATTGTTGTTTTTTGTTACGCCAAGTTTCCCATTGTTGTTTGTTGTTGTGCCAAGTTTCCCATTGTTGTTTGTTGTTGCGCCGAGTTTTCTGTTGTGCCAAAATTTTCCTTTGCACTTTACTGTTGCGCCGAGTTTCTCATTGCACCGACTTTCTACCACTGATTTATTTGTTGCGCAAAGATTCATGTTTCTACCTTTCCTTGTACATTGTGCAAAGTTCACCATGTAGAGAGGCTATTACAATTTATTGTTGCATGCTTGAAATTGACATATACCAACACCATGGAAACTTCCCAAAGAAAAAGAAAGAATGCAAGAAGCGATAGGGTCGTGAGGTTTGAACCTCAGGATTTAAAGTTAATAAATGCATACCCGGTGATCATGGCATCTTTGAACAAGCCATATGTATGTGTTTATGTGAAAGGATTCAAGGATATAATGCGCAACTAACTAATAAATTCGCCCTCAATTTTATTGGTGTCATTGCAAGAATTGCAGGAATCACTTTCAAAGTGACAGAGGAAACTATGTTAGTTGCGATGGAGATCCCTCTGCAGGGAGAAAAATGCTTTAAAGGTATGCCTTTAGACACTTCATGTTATATGGATTTCATCAAGCCTAAATATTGAAATCGGAAAGTTGGAGATGACATTCCTTGCGAGTATCTCCTGGAACCTTTTGAGAAACTTTTGAAGATAATCAAGAAATACTTCACCCGTGAGGGAAGATTTGACAAGGTGCATCCATACAAAATCATGTTAGTGATTCATTTCACAGGGAAGAATCCCTTAAAATTACCTTTCTTCTTGTGTCAAATCATGGAAAAGATGGAAGACAGTGTCCAAGCCAAAGCTGATCAACCAGAGAAAAACTTATTCCATTTTTCATTAATTAAGATGTTGGTGGTTGAAGAGATGAGAAATTTGAACAAGGACTGGAATTCCTTTCTGATTTTAGAAAATATTCCCAGAGACCCTAAAGGAGACATTCCTTTATCTGCTGAGAAATCAACACTTCATAGTTCAGAGGCAAGAAGAGGAGATGTTAATAAAAAAATAAAAGGGAAAGAAATGGAAGACTCGTCACTTAGTCCGCCAACATCCCAGAAGAGAATCAGGTCAATATTTACTGATAAAACTGAGAAGATCCAAGCTCCCAGTAAACCTCGCACCAAATCCTCTCACAGGATATTTCCCATACCCACAATTTAGCTAGATCTTGTTGAATGTGCAAACCAGAGAATTAATGAAAATAATGTAGAGTTAGGTGAGGAAGGTTCAAATAATAAGGAGGTGAAACAAAAAGTAAAGCAATATAAACACGTCATAGCCCAATCTATCAAGAAAATAGAGAATTGAGAAAGAAGCTAGCAAAAAATGTTATTGAAACACCAACATCACAAAGTCAAGCAGGTTAGAGATTTCCTACCTCACCATCAGGTGGAGAAAATAATATAAATTGGCTTAAAAATCATCTTAGAGAGGCCCAAGATGTGATCATTGAGCGTAGGGAGGAAAAAATAAAATTAGAGGAAATAATCATGGAACATTTTAAGGAATGCAGACCAGTTATCAGCAATTCATGTGCAGCTCTCTCTAGCGCTCAATCAAAATTGAAAAGAAATGCAGCTTTGTTGAGACAGATGAATAATTTGAAAAGATAAATCTTGTCATTGAGATGGACAAATAGGGCCTTACAACTGTAGGTGACTTTGGACAATGAAGCTATGGACAAATTGGATTATCCCATTCTCTGCAACCAACTGGATTTTCACACACAACCTCTGCATGAAGATCCATCGTGCGAAATCACTACGCCGATTTTGCAGCCAACAGTTCCTCAGTAGAAGCTAGAATCTACTGCGCAATGGTGACAGTGTTGTCCAACAATACACGTGATGATTCATCAAAACCGTATTATTTTTATTTTCCTAAAGAATTTATGATTGTAAATAACATCTTGGATAGTTTATGATTTCCATATTGGCTTTCCTATTTTTTATTATTTTTGTAAAGGTTGTTGTTCTCTTTGAAAACAACCAGACCCACAACTCTAGGAGATAGTAGTTTGATTCCGAGAAGCTTAGTGTAGCTCTACTTTCTATATATATGGACTATTTTTATGTAAAAAGGGCACACAAGAAAAAGTATAGATTTTTTTATCCTCTATGTAATTTCCTGAATCTAAATAAATACAAATCCAGAAGTCCTAAGTTCCTTAAGAAAAAGATTCTAATGGTGATGCTCTGAAGCTTGTACCTTTCCTTGTATGCATTTCATGTGTATTCATATTCATTTTCACTTCTCTTCTTTTTTAAATTGGTAAATTTTAAAGTCTAGAATTCATCTAAGTGGCGCTCTAGACTAAACCGATTTAAATTGTGTATGTCTTCCCAGTTAAGATCAGAATTCATCCATTGTGGTGCTCTTATTTTGTTGTATGTTTCTTTTCTTCTTTCTCCCTACATAAGCAAATTAAATATTGAAGTTCATCACCTTGTTTAGCCTTTGTTCCTCTGAGGATTTCTATCTACCAAGCATTGTTTCTTTATTTTCATGAGTTGACTCCATAGCCCTAGAAACACTATCTTTTGTCAGTAGACCTTTTAAAATTTACCTTGAAGTTTAAAATCTAGCCATGTTTTAAAGAAACCTGTCTATCAGAGATCAAGTCTCAAAGCGAGCCCTCTCTAGATTGGAAAGGCTAGTTTCCATTCTTAAAGTTGGTTTCTAGGTTACCTTTTTAGATTGTTTTTTCAGCCCAACAATTTACTCTGCGTTAACAATAGGTTCAAAAAATATCATGGATTTAGTGATTGATTCTATATTTATAGTTGATGGGAGCATTGCAGAGTGTAAGGATTGGGTTGATGGATTCTCTCAAATAGAGGGAGTTTCCCATGATGTTAATCTTTCTTTAGTATTCTCTTCAGATGAGGGAGTTAACATAGTTTAGGTTGATGTTTTAGTTTCTATAGGATTGGAGGTGCATGGAGGGGATTATCATATGAATAAAATGAACGAATTTTTGGCTATAACATGATATTTGTATTCTAGGATCAAGGAGTGTCTTGTGTATATTTCTATATTTTGTGATGTTTATAGATGTGATCCATTTACCTTGATCTTTTACAGAGATTTGGTTATCTTCATAGGATGTCCTAAACAACTCATGATGTGGTTTCCATTGATTTTGGCCTATGGTGTTGAATTGGAGGATTATGGAGTTTGGAAAGTTTATTTTGTTCCAGGTTTATGTTCCTTCATATTCAAAAGTGGTTATTGTTCTTTGAAGGATCAATAAATTGTCATAGCATGTGTGATGGGGTCTTTACAAATGACAATAGTTGGTTTTTATATCACAACCATTATATATTTTCAATTAGTAGGTTTGGTACGATTTAAAATGGATTTTTAGTTTCCCAGTTACTCCAAAATGTCTTGCACTATTTTTGGGGTGGTTGATGAGATTTGGGGTACATGGTGTATGTTTCTACCCTAGATGGTTCAAAATGTGTCGGCACAAGGGAGATGCTCCATGATGGATTTTCACAATGGAGATATATTGCAAAGTGGATTCTTGACCTTGATTAGGTATTTTATTGGAATTCTTCCCTTAGGCATTAAATGTATCTTGATAAATTTCTTGTTTCCATTAAATGTGGCCACATAGGGAGTTCACTTGCTTGGAGAATTACCTACAATGTATGAGGAGGGTTATGCAACATGGAAGAGGGAATCAAGCATGTAGATAATGTAAGGCTACTTGGACTTTTATTTGAATATTGGAGGGTGCTCAAGGAATCTCGGGCTATGATAATATTCTTGTAGGGGGGAGTTGACTTAGTGGAGTACGTTTCATAGTAGGACCAGAGGATTTTTTGGAGGAATATCATAGAGATATGTGGAATTACCTTATGTAATTACATCATATTCACATCCTTATTGTTTACAAAATCACCTTGGAGCATGAAATTCATAATTTGAAGTGGAGTACTTCACTTGTGTTGGCCTACAAGTGCTCATTCTAGGTTTCTTGTAAGGGATTAGGCCCACATTGTATTATAGACTCCCTTACATCTCAAATAGATATAGGAAGGAGAGAATACCTCTCAAAATCATCACAGCATGTCACTTTATATATTCTCTTCATACTTAACTTCTTGGAGGATGTCACTAGGGTTTCCTCATGAACCCTAGAGTTATGAAGTCTAGTGGAGAATCCTTCATTTGGAGTTTTAAATTGTTATTAGGGTATGATATTGTGGAGGATATGTTGGTGGTGATCACTCTTCTTTATTTTTCTTGTATCTTCTCTCTCTCTCTCTCTCTCTCTCTCTCTCTCTCTCTCTCTCTCTCTCTCTCTCTCTCTTTGAGTCACTAGGGTTTCTTGCTCTGCTTGGAGTATATTGGAGCATATTAGTAGTCTATAGTTATGTTTTATCCCTAGAGGTTCGAGATTATGGTTTTGTGATAAAACCATACAGTATATTTGGTGAATAAGAAGAAGAGAATATGATATCTAACCCTGGAGGATGTGTTGGGGTGATTGTTGCATGTTGGATATCATTGATTAAGTTGGGATTTTCATGTTTTCCCTAACTATGATTTTGGAGTGCTAGTGAAATTTTAATATCTTTGAGAGAAGGATAGGGTATGTACGTGTTATTAATCTAGAATCACACAAAAAAAAGTTTTATCTATCCGAAAAATTGTTTGTTCTCAATATTTTATTTTCATCCATATATCTTCTTCTGATATTGTTATTTATAGTTGTAAATATATTGATGATTTGGCATAAGTAAAAGGAAATTTTTTTAACTATTGTTTCATTATCATTTAAGAATCTAAGGGTTGTTTTGACGCTTCTATATTTGGTGTTCTACTACTATTATAAATTTTGTAAAAGTGAATTTTCATATTTGGTTTATGAGAGATAAGTTTTCTAGAGGGCTAAAACTTATCCAAGTTGTTTGGTATCTTTTTTCCTTGGATTACCTAGAAAATTGGGATGTTACAACGTGAAATGTTTAACTCTTTCCATTGTTATTTTATAATTCATTTCATAAAATACCTAAAGCTAAAAATTCACAGGGTTAGGATCCATAGAGCCTCTAGTCAAAGAGGTGAAATTGTTTTTTTGCATTAAAAGTCAAACAGTGTATAAAAATATATAGACCATTTGGTTATGTATAAATCTAATCTTGACAAAAAAAAAAAAAAAAAAAAAAACTATTGTCTTAACCTTGAATATATTAATTGCAATGAAGGATACAAATGTTTTATCAAAAAACTTGTGGTGTGTGATCCTTCTTGGTAGTTAATAGATCTAGAGTTAAGATAGATCTATGTTATTCTATAATAAATCATTTACAATATGGTATTATATGTTTTCTAAGACTCCAATTATATTTTGGTTTTATAGAACCAAATTTTTATTGATAACATCATGTTCTTATTTAACCATTTACAAAAGAGATTTAATATTGATTTGTTATATTATTTTTTTCTTACCCATTTCAAAACCAATGTACCAGATTTATTTTTCAATTATCAAATGGATACATTATACTCCACAATTACAATTCCAAATTATAAAATTCCATAGCACATTGATAACCACCAAAACCATTGGTTTGTAGCCACATTGATAACCACCAAAACCATTGGTTTGTAGCCACATCCAGCTCTTGTACAAGTCAAACATTTTAGTTCTCAACCTTCTAAACACATAATACTCTTTTATCTTCTTATCATATTCATCTCTCAATCACTAGAACATACGTATCTTCTTTTATCTTCGTCTTTGTTAATCACTAGAACATGTGTACCTTTTTAAATGCCTTTATTCCATGTTATGTTTCAACTATACTAATTCTAGCATATTTGCTTTGTGGTCTCAATTTCAATCCTTGATAAGGATGTACAATACTCATAATATGCTTATTAATGTATTGCACAAATCGACTATGATTACAATGCTTTTAAGTTTGAGATAGTGTTTTTTCTAAAAACTTTCTCACACCACACTATAATGGTGTTTCACCTTATATTCTATTTATCAGGACTCTTGACCTGGTTTTGTGGTAATGTTATAAAATTCAAATTTACTCTCAATATAGAATCATTTTTAATGTGATTTATTTTTCTATGGTTTCGTTTTAGTGAGATACAATACGAAGAACTCTTTAGAACAATTATAAGAAACTATTAGCATGGTTCCCATGATATAATTGTAAGTGACCTTGTTATATAAGTCATTGTTTACTTGATTACTACATTATTAATTTTCTTTTCTTATTCATGGATTGATGAATAAAAATCATTAACACTAAGCCTACATTATTAATTTTCTTTCTTATTCATGGATTCAATGGGTAGTTTTTATCCTCCATTATATATTTATTTATTTAAATTTATGGTTTTATCAATATATTTTTCTTCCCTTAAATATTTTTTATAATTATATTTATCAAGATATTTTTATTCCCTTGAATATTTTTTATAATTATATTTATCAAGAGAATTTGAATAATGTGAATAAGTGGTTGAATAAAATTGATCATTATTTGAGTGAGAATGTTAACATTTTTCTTGTTGGAAACCAATGTGATTTGAATGCTAGTAGAGAAAATGATTATGATATAACTAAGGGAATGTGTTAATGTTGAGTTGCTTTGACATTGTTCACAGTGTTATAAGTTTCATTATATGCATTATGTTTTTTGAATTGATCATGATTTGGATATGAATGTTCCTTTGACTTTATCACTATTTGGATATGGGTGTGCCTTGAAGTTATTGGTGTTCTATACACTATGGAAGTTAGTGGTCTTGAGTTAGTTTGAATTGTGTAACATTCCGCTCTTGCGCGCACTAAGTGAACTTATACTTTCAAGACACTTGCGTGCAAGTGATCCGGGCTATTATACTATTGATCATTTATTATGATTATGAGATATTGTGGATTTGATGATATGTTATTTTGTTGTATTTACATAGACATATGTTATTGACTGGGTTATCTCGAGTGTACAGAAATCTGGACATTGAGGATGTAGAGGCATCGATGAAACCCCTTGGACTCTGGATCGAGTCATGGAGTGGACTGTTAGGGTTTGAGTTGTTTATGTGACATATGTACATATGATTAGATGTTATGATGATTGATTATTATTGTTGACATGATTCGTTGATGGATGCAGACTGATGATAGCTTGCCGACCAGACTCACATTTGGAGTAGAGGGGTCACGCACGACAACCAAACACATTGAGGGAGAGGTATGGTAGCAGCCCTACCACAGCTTACTAGTACTACCATCATGGCTCGAACTGTAGGTTAACGATTATCTAGTTCGAGAAGACCCATGATGCCGCGAGGACATACTATGAAAGTCGCTCACGATGATTCTAAGGGGCACGCAATAATGCACTAGCCTTATTCCTTAGAGGCCCTTAGTCTCCCACAAGATCACTTGGCGTAGTATTGACTCCATGGGTTTGACATCTACCAATTTTAGTCAAGAGACGAGTGGCACCCTTGGAGCACGTAGTGCGTCTTGAAGGGAACGTCACGCAAAGAAAAATGAAAGAGGTGAGTGGCACCCTTGGAGCACGTAGTGCGTCTTGAAGAGCACGCCGCGCAAATAAAATAGAAGGAGGTGAGTGGCACCCTTGGAGCACGTAGTGCCTCTTGAAGGGAACATCGTGATTTTAACTATGATAATTTAATAAACCTAGTGCCTAGAAAATTATGCCTCCTTAGGACCTAGTCGACCTTAAAATGAATGGCGTGATAAGTAAAGTTTAATAAGAATTTTTCCCTTAAAAACTTGTCGCCCAACCTAGTGAAATTAAAACATAGGTCTAAGTAGAACATGTGGATAAAGAAAAAACTAAATAAACATGTAACAAGAAGGGGGTAAGAAATTCAAACTTAATTATTAAAGTTAAAAAAAAAATTATAATGGAGGATTAAATTTATTAAAATGGTAATTGGTTGTTTTTATCTACACTCACTAAATTGATTTTGGTTAAAAAGAAAAAAATGATAAATGGTTGTTTTTATCTACACTTGTTAAATTGATTTTTTTTAGTTAAAAAGGAAAAATGAGGAAACTTAAAAGAATAAAAAAAAACTTAAACTTAAAGAAAAATATTTAAATGTCTAACTTAGTAAGAAATCTTAATTTTAGAACTTTCTATTTATTAACTCAATTAAGTAAGACTTAAATCATTTAACAATTGTAAAAGAATTATGACATCTTAAATAATAAATTAATTCGAGATAAATAACTCCATACATTTTTCTTTTTTATTAAAATGAATTATTACATATATAGGAATGACGGACCTTTAGTTTTGTCTTCCACAAAAAGAAGAGTTCTGATGGCTTCCTATTCACGTACGAGAGTTCACTTACTAGGCATGATAACGCAACAGTGTAACTTTTCACATGATAAAGCAGCATTACTTTCCACAACTAGAATAGCAATTCCACCTATGACATTCAATCAAGTGCTGGATCCATTCGAACGCACTAGCTCTGTGTTTGTCGGCAGAGGTATAAAATTGTTCTCGTAAATCCTGTTTCTATCAAATGTCCTGCTTAATCAGATGGCACACAGCGAGGCATCTTATTTAGACTTTGTGTATGATCTGGTCTCTTTGAGTCCAGGAGGAATCTTGTTCAATCGTATTGACCTGGAAAAACGTTGGGACGAGAACAACGGACCTGCAAATAACCCAGAGACTGGTAGGCCTTTCGACATAAAAAATATTCAGCCCCAAGCCGAAGTAAGAATATAGCGACAATAACAATAGCATGTTTCGTTTTGTGAATGGATTCCAGACACTGGTTGCAGCTTTGAACGAGCATTTCTCTTTCAATGGACTGAAGGGTTCGATGGATGGAATGGATTTCTGGTCGCTCGACGAGGAAACTCTGAACATCTGTCGTGAGATAGTTAAGCTTGCAGAGCTTACAGGTTTCAGTGCTGGGGATGTGGTTTTTATAACGGACACACCGTCTCGCGTCGAGGGTTTATGCGGTATACTGCGTATCGTTTTCTATCGCGGCTCCTACAGGAAAGACATGAGCAGAATCGTGCGCATCACGCACACCATATTTAAAAATGAACAGTTACAGTACGATAATTTCTTAGGCGTCATCTACATGCTCTCGATGGATCCTTGCACACCTAGTGAGCATCTCACCCTCTGTGCTGATATCGCCTATGCGGATTGTAAAGATGAATTCCTGACGATGGTCGTAAGACCACTGTGCTTCTCATTCAAAATTCTTGTTTCCCGCTTTTATAATTCAGACGAGACGAATACGAATGGGATGAGCGGTAGGGTTAATGAAGAACACAATGATCGATCCGCGACGCTGGAGAAGGTTTTGAAGGTTCTTTGTCTGATCTGCGCCAAATATGGCGCGGAGGCGGTTCACTTTCTGACTAGCCCAGGCTAGGTCGTGGTGGTGAGACATGAAATTCTGATTTTAAGGCATGCACTCTTGCATCCAGAGCTGGGAGCGACTACTTTCGACGGCCGACACCTGAGGTTTGCATTGCTTATTATTAAATCCGTCAAGGTTGGGTCCGATTTCGCCGTGAGTGTTGTGCCCACTCACTACCTCTTCAACGGCCATCCGAAGCTGAAGGATTTAGCCAACCTAGTGGTGGACAATTTGCTAGGTACTCGCCCACCTGCTCAACTTGTCCTTCGGTCACTGGACTGATTTCCCTTTGTAGTATCTACGTTGCGATTACATGATTAAATTGAATTATAAATCTACCATTAAAACAGGCAATGGAACTCCGTTTTACATTTTCGTTAATAAAAACTCTCGAAACAAACTCTTTAAAACTACATTATACAGCAACCTAACTACGTTTGAAGTCATGGAAAGTTTCAGAACACCAATTCTGCCAGACACTTTGTTAGACTCTCTTAATTATAAATGTGTATGTAATCATTATATATATACTAGCAACAACTACTTTATAAAAGTGGTTGATATATGTGGATAGGTGTCATTAGTTTGGAAAAGTGAAAAATAATGGTGATGGGTGTATCTCAACCACTTTTATAAAGTGGTTGTTGCTAGTTGACGGTCGACATGTCTTTGGGACCACCATTAATATATTAATACATAATTAATATATTCATACTCAAATAGAGGATAGATTCTTAAGGTTCAAGAGTGAATTGCAGACAATGAAGGATGGAATTCAAGAAATGGAAAAACATAAACAATCAACCCAAGAAGGAGGGGTTGAAGAAAATCACAACTTGAGAGATAGGATTAAAGAGCTAGAAGAAAAACTAACCAACAATTTGACCCTCAGTAATATGGAAAACAAATTGGATATCAAACCCATCAAAGAGAAAATGAATAAGCTAATAGAATTGGACCATGAGCGTAACAAAAGAGCCTTGAACCTCATAATTTTTGGTATAAAAGAACAACAAGAGGAGGATACGCTAGCAATAGTAAAAGAAGAATTAAAAAATAAATCACAAATTGATACAACTTACCTCATAGCAGCAAAGAGGCTAGGAAAAATAATTGATCACAAAGATAGGTTGATCCGTGTCAAAGTAAGTTGTAATGACCATAAATATAACATACTTAGTAAATCTCTGAGCTTAAAAGGGTCA
>JZKD02S0061968.1:280002-301399 GCA_000966675.3 Picea glauca
GAGAGAGGGGCGTATAGAGAGATATTTCATGTGAAGGGGAACATGTGTGTTCTCTAGGAACACACACGTTCTTTAGGAATGCACTCTCGTTGTTTTCATTTCAATTTTTTTAGGAACGCACACATTTTCTTGAACATGTGTTTCTTAGAAATAATGCACGTTCATGAAAATGCACACGCGTTCTTTGGAATGTTCCTATGTTTCTTGCTGAGTGGAGGTTCGGGATTTGTCGAACTTGTCACATCAAGAACATGTGCACACTCCTATATAGTCATAGTAGAAGAAGTATTATTTGGAGGGTCACTGTATATAGTTGTGCACAAGATAAACTGATCTCCTCTAAGAGATGCTTTTTGTTGTTCTTGTTTCTTGTTCTGAAAATTTCGCAAGTAATAGCTCTGAGAAGGAGCTATAATGACGGTCACAGGAGGTAGACATGGAGGGAAAGACCTTCCAATATTATATCAAGGAGAGACATTTCCATACATGATTCTCAAAGACGGGAAATCTCTTGGAGCAATGTACCTCCCAGGATGAGACCATGCCAAATAGCAGAGACAATTCTAGTGATCATGGATACAACCAGTCAAGACCGAATGTAGCACAAATATGGTGATTGATCCAAGTAGAGGAGGTTTTACTACATCCATAGGGAGCATATATTGAGTTACCTCCAAAGAATGAGTAAGAGCTACCTTCAATGTCAGAGGGAGCAGAGACAAAGGAGTCACCTCCAACTCTAAAGGGAGTGTTGATGTTTGAGGAAACATCATGATACATTCTCCCTGGAGGGTCCTATGTGGACTAGTAGGGGCGAATGTAGAATTCATCCTCACGTTCCTCAGATGGTGAGATGAAGGAACCATGACATTGGCTTCACAAGGAAACCTTGATATGTCTTGTGAGACATTGGTTCCATGAGGGAACCTCAATATGTCTTCGACATTGGTTTCATATGGAAACCTCTATATGTCAAATATGGTCCAAGATGAAATTACCTTTCAGAGGGAGACAAATGAAATTATTGATCAAATTGGTCCCGTTCATCTTGTAGCTCTAGTTAATGTTCCCAAAGATATTGCAATAGGTCGGAAGAGACATGCATGGGCTTGTCAGACTCTGCAGGAGGTAGAAGGACATGAAACTCCTTTTGGTACCTTCTGAGTGAGAAATAGACGTCACAGATATTCATGCTATGTCACAACTATGAGCCACATCATCCATTTTGAGCCTTCTTGTTGTGAGGAGGAAACTAGTCATCTAGTATGGAGAGATGTCATGATGGAGGAGTATCAGTCCATCATGAAGAATGATGTATGGGATATGGTTATGAGACTGGATGGGAAGTCTATACAGTGACTTCCAAATGGATCTTATATATAAGATCAAGCACAAAGTTGATGGGAGCATCGAGAGGCACAAAAATGAGATTTGTTGCTAGAGGATTCTCTCAGGTGGAGGGAATAGATTATGAGGAGACATTTTCTCCTGTTGCTCGATATACTTCTATCCAGATGATTATTTCCCCTACAACATACTTGGGTTGGAGAGTACATTAGATGGATGTGAAGACATCATTTCTCAATGGATAGATTGAGGAAGAAGTATACATCGAGCAACCAGATGTTTTCATGATACATGAGAAGGAGTCTCATGTGTGCAGGTTGAAGAAGGCCATGGATGGACTCAAGTAGGCACCTCAAGCTTGGTATGCGAGGATTGATGGACACCTAATGAGTTTGGGATTCAGAAAAAGTGTTGTTGATCCCAACCTGTAATACAAGACTATTAATGGTGAGTCCCTGACTTTGGTCCTCTGCGTTCATAACTTATTCCTCACCAGTACCGAGAGGCTTATTGTTGAATGCAAATATTTGTTGGCCTCTAAGTTTGAGATGAAGGACCTTGGTATGATGCACTACTTCTTAGGACTAGAGGTGTGGCAAAGAACTGATGATATCTTCTTAAGTCGGGGGAAGTACACAGTTGAGATATTGAAGAATTTTGGGATGATAAACTGGAAGCTCGTGGCTACACCAATGGTGACGAATCTGAAGAAACTAAGTGTGTCTTTTTTCGATTCTGATGAAATTGATCTGACTCTGTACAGATAGTTGATTGGATCATTGATGTATCTTGTTAACACCATAGAATATATTTGTTATGCAATGAGTACACTTAGCTAGTTTATGAGCCAGCGAAGACATACACACTATATTGCTACAAAACATGTGTTGAGATACTTGTGAGTCACAGTTGGACATGGTCTGAGATATACTTACAATATTGAAATGATATTGCAGGGATATAATGACTCGGATTGGAAAGTGGGAACAATGGACAGGAAAAGCACCTCTAGGTGTTTCTTCACTTTGGGATCTTCCACAGTTTCCTAGTGTAGCAAGAAACAAACTTTTGTGGCCTTGAGCACCACAAAAATAGAATACATTTCATTGAGTGTGGTAGTATGTGAAGTAGTGTGGATTTTCAAGCTCCTCGTAGATTTATTTGGACATGTGTTGGATTCCACTGTTATTTTGAGACATGGTGTAGAGGAAGGAAGTACTGGTGCAGTACCTTCTTACATATGAGAAGTTTGTTGATGTTCTTATCAAAACAGGATGAAGTTTGAGTACTTCCGTGATAGACTTGGCATGACAAAGAATTACTTTCTCGATGAGAGGGAGTGTTGATGTTTTCAGCTTCCTGAGATATTCCCTAGATCGTACTCCTCTGCGACTGAGTTGAGTTGATCTGTGAGGACACTTATCTAAGAAGGGATAAGTGGGTTTGGGGTTATCCAAGAAGGGATAAGTTTGTTGATCTATGGGGACACTTATCTGAGAAGGGATAGCCCAACGTCCCTTGTGGAGATCACATTAGGAGACGTCCACGTGGAGAGAACATGAGGACATGTCAAGGGATTTGACCTTGATGTCACACACTATGGGGTGTTGACCCTAGTGTTTCTAGAGGGAGTATCCTATAGAAGTCCACATGGGAGTTCCATGTGTGTTAGACATTCTCTAGATCGTACTCCTATATGAACTAAGTTGAGTTGATATGTGACACTTATCCAAGAAGGGATAAGTGGGACACTTATCTGAGAAGGGATATGTGGGTTTGGGATTATAGCCCAACGTCCCTTGTGGAGAGGATATGAGAAAACGTCCCTTGTGGAGAGCACATGAGGAAACATCTCATGTGGAGAGCACATGAAGACATGTCAAGGGATTTGAAATTGACATCACACACTATGGGGAGTTGACCCTAGTATTTCTAGAGGGAGTATTTTGTAGAAGTCCACATGGGAGTGCCATGTGTGACAAAGATTATCCAAATCGTACTCCTCTATGAACTAAGTTGAGTTTATATGTGAGGACACTTATCTGAGAAGGGATAAGTGGGACACTTATCTGAGAATGGATAAGTGGATTTGGGATTATATCCTAATGTCCCTTATGGAGAGCACATGAGGACACATCCCTTGTGCAGAGAACATGGGGACATGTCAAAGGAGTTTACCTTGACGTCACACACTATGGGGAGTTGACCCTAGTGTTTATAAAGGGAGTAGCCTCTATAAGTCCACATGGGAGTTCCATGTGTGACATACCTTTTTATACTACAATGGTTTTGTACCACTGGATAATAGTTGTGTACTACTATGGAAAGATACCTCCATAGCTAAGAGGGAGTGTTGATGTTTCAGCATCAGGCGCACCTTCTCCTAAATTGGGATGTAGACCAAGGGAGATAGGATACATTTATCATAAAGGTGCACTTATGGTAAATGGGCCCAGGTGTAATCCTTCCTTGATCACGATAAGGGATAATATGGACTCTAGGTGCTTGAATTTATTTCCACATGTCAATTAGCATCAGGATGACATTCAGTCACAAGTGTGTACCTATGGTGAAATATCCTGGTGTGGTATTTTTCCTAGTCATGGTGATTTGACAAAGAATGATAAAGACTCAAGATGTTATATCCTATTGCATGTGGACCCAAAGTGAGCTTGATCTCAGAGAGAGTCAATTGTCTTAGAGGGAGAGATATAGAAGGATTTTCTCCTCGGTTCAGGTGGGAGAGAGATGTCTCCCAAGACTGACAGACAAGTGTCATGAGTCTAGGGTGAAGTTTTTATACTTCAGAGACAAGCTTGGCATGATGCAGAATGTCTCCCTCATTGAGAGGGAGTGTTGATGTTTGGACAGCATCAGGAAGACATTGTCTTAGATTAATAATTAATAATATAAGTATTGATTATTAAATACTATATATAATAAGTAAATGATAATAATAAATAGTTATTTATTATCCAAGGGACAAATCCTTTCATGGATGGTCATTATATGTTCTCTATATATGGAACACTCATCATTGTAAGAATATATCGATCATATCTCATATAAAGAAAAACAACATTGGGTAAGTGTAATCACTCAACTAGGGATGGAATTATAGCACATGGTCCCCATCTTTCCATTAAAATACCATATAGTGTGTTTGTCACTGTAAACATCCTAGGGAAGGTGAAATTGGGTCAACCAACAATGAAATCACCACCCAGGGAGAGTGTATGACAGTGGGGAGGAGAAATTGGCTTAGTCATCTAATAAATTACAACACAGGGAAAGCAACCTATAAGAGAGGTAAATTTACCAAAAATCATAAATAAATCAAATTAGAAAATCCCTACATTATTGAAACATTGATATATTGAGGTCCATTGATCTCCAATCTTTGAAATTGATGAATAGAGAAGAATAAAGATTTGTTGGGTTATTTTTCTTGCTAACAGGGACTATATCTATGGAAGAAAATATCAAAACAATAGTTGGTAAAGAATCCTAATTTTTAAACAACATGGGAAGCCACTAAAATCTAAAGTACTTGTATTTCAAACTCATATATAGAGAAAACAACATTTCTAAGAAAAAAATTCACTCATAAGAACTCAAATTTTACCTTGGAAACCCAAATGGGAAAACCATAATATTTCAACAATCTCTGGTTACATTGTTATTCAAATCCCTTTATCGATCTTCATTTTATTGGCCCAAAAAACCTTTGAGAATGAAAGTTCAAAAAGAAATAATGAGATATGGGGTAATGTTAAGGCCAATATGCATGACCCTTCTTTTTCCATTCCTCAAACTCCTCTCGTATTTTATTTTTTGATTTTAAATAATTCATTGTTTTCTTCTCATTTTGTCTTATTTTAATTTTACATTTTCAATTCTTTTCATAGTTTGTCTAACCATATTTAATTGTCAAATTAGATTTCGTATACTAAGTATTACAACCATTTGATTCTTTAGATCCATTTCATATCACATCTATGCATTGAGAGGCATTTTGGTCTCCAAAATCAGGAAGGAAACCAAGTTGGATCAATGTACCCTCTATCTTCTTCTTTGGAACATGGCTCTGAGTTTGACTCCTAGATACAACTCTGAATCTAGCTCTAGCTATGGCTTGTGGCTCTAGATATTGGCTCTATTTTTTTCTATGACTTTAGCTCACTTGTTCTTTCAATGCACAAGTCTTATCCTTGACTCTCATATTTGAGAAATATTGAGATCCAAAATCTATAATTATCATTTATTCCCATCTCTCTCAAACTTGGATATGGTCCATATTGTTAGTCTATGAAGCTAAGTCAAATCTTGTTCTATTTTCAGTCTGACCTAAACACATTATTCCATCACATAATGATTCCACAAGGGAAGTGCGGTGCATGCTCTTATGTTAGGATTAGTTTCTTGTTTCTTCCCAACAAGTAAAAAAATATTTGGTTATTGTATATGATGACAAGAACATCATGGAGTTCCTAATAATTCACATATAGTTTCATTAACCTCCATGCATAAATATCCATCACATCTCCAAGACAGGGTTCTTCTGAAATATTTTAGGTAGAAAATGGAATGGGGTTTCCTTGGTTATTGGCATCAACTTGATATCCTCAATTATGGTGATATGAACTTCCTATTATATCTAATTTGACATATTATTCTCCTTGAGTTGCAGATGAAATAATCTCTTCATCTTCTTCAATATTCACTCTCCACACTATTATACTTGGTTGTGCAATTTCTAGGGTGAATATCTACATGAAGTAACCAAAACTTTTCTTCCAAATGACCACTCAAATTGCAGTGGTAGAAAAAGTTCTAGGAACTAATATATGGATTGGTTAGCATGCTACTTCTCTCCCCGTGTCTTTGAGTTTGTTGTTGTCTTGAGGAAGCCTTATTTCCATTCTTCTTGTAGAAGAAATCTATCTTGTGGCATGTGGATTGATTCTCCTAGTAAGATGCCTCATGATGGACTTTCTTCCCACAGAATGAGCATGCCTCTAAGTACTAATAACTGAAAGTGATGTGGCCTTTCCTCTTTCACCAGGGACAAAAAAGGGATGTCTTGTTTGAGGCATACCTCTTGGTATTTGTCTCCTTATTTCCTCGACCTTGGCTTTCCACTTCTTATAAGTGATGGTGCAAGATGAGTATTTTCAATTTCTTCATTGTTTACCTTTTTTAATCCACCACAAGAAGGATGAGGTGGTAGTGGGATACCATGTCATGTATTGTTTCTATTTATTTTGATGAGTGGCACAAATCTATCATGTCTTTCTCCTTCAAAAAAGTGGTGTTAATGATCATAGAATTTTTATTTCTACGATCAAAATCGAGGAATTCATGCTTGACCCAGTGTTTATCTATAATGGAGCATAGGATTTCTTGACTTATTTTACCTATCATTTGTCTGTCATATTCAATTTACCTTAACTATTTTGATCTAATTCTTCTAGTATGATTTTAAAATTCATCAAAACTCTCTTGCGAAAACATTAGGGAAGGTGATATTACCAAATTTACCTTAGTGATGGTGTTGGCCTCAATGGTCGTAGTTGAAGTTGGATTTTATTCCTTAATCACTTATACAACTTCTTGAATATTTCCCAATGAATATTACTTCTCTACCAACCCTTGTTGTAGCTAAGTCATCATCTAAGTGAACCTATCTTGTTTCCAACTATCCATACATATGACCTTCTCTCCCAAGTGTACGAGTCATAATCTTTTCTCATCTCAATATGCCATGAAAATTGTGAGGGATACTTGGCATTCAACAAATTTCTTATGTAATGGTGAAAACAATATTATCAGACACTCAAGGTTCTTCTTCATCGCTCTCTTCCTCTAGTTGAACATCTAGACTTGTTCCTTCAAGTGCTTGTTCTCTTCTTGAAGTTGATAATTGTTGGCCTATATGTATACCAACCTACTTTCGAGGAAAATCCTCTATAGTAGTGGGCTTACTGCAGTGTACCAATGATAGTACAATAATAAAATTCCATACAAAATACTAAGAAAAGATATAATAACCAAATTTTAAAGAAATAACTAACTATTTGGAAGAAAGAGGAAAACCAACTCACTAAGATCCCAACATTCAAAGACATTCTCGATTGAAAGAGTCCTCTCGCTCCTTTGGCAAGAACCTTAAACAAGCATATCTATACATATAGGTGTTTATACTAATAACTACATGTTAGTTCTATGAAAAATAACATAAATGATAGAAGCACTTAGTATTATAATAAATCATATACAAAATCATTGTAAATATAAATAATAAAAACACAATACACTTTGAAGGAATGATTTTTATGTATTAATAATGAACAACAACAAGCTAGTTATAGATTTTACCTATCTGATGTGGAGTTTCCCTGTCAAAAGAGATCCTATATTCCTCCACCCTGGCTCCTGCTATAATGATCTTCTTGACAATGAAGTTACTACAGACCCAAAGAGAGTATAAAGGGAAACTCTTTGCAAGAAAGGTTGGTAATCCTATGGAGACTTGGAACAAGGGTTTCCAAGTGAAGAAACAAGCGATAACATGGATAAAATAGGATTACAGACTCAGCAAGAATAACCAAATAAGTCTTTTCTTGAATGTGCAAAGTATCATTACCTTTCTCCATGAGGAAAATGTTTCTCTTATGTGGTATCTAGTTGGTTAGATATAATTGATTACATTAAAAAGGAGTTAGGAAACTAACCAATCCCATAACTCTTCATTAATTTGTCATAATTATATTTTTTGAACATTTATTAGCATGAACGTGGGTGTCCATTAAGTAGCCTACGTGTATGTGGGTTTCATAGTTGTGAGGGCATGTAGACCCTTCAAAATATTGTTTTTTAGGACTCAAGGAGGTACGAGGAATAGTTGTTTGTAAGAAGGATAGGGATAAGGCCAAAACAACATCAATTCTTTAGAGGTGTATTTTGACCCTATAACAAATTCCCCCTAATGTGTGAGGTCATAAGAGAAATTGATGGCCAAAATACATTATAAGTCTTCAAGAGAAGTTGTCCAGGGGTGAAGGTCACTAGAATCCAATATAAGGACAATAACCAACACAAAAAAAAGTCAGAACAACTCAATTCCCAAGGTGAACATACCCATGCTCAGGTAGGATGATAAGCATGGCCACCAATCAAGTACATTGTAGATCCATGTAATATGTACATATAGAAGTGATCATGGCTATGAAAGAGATACATGGTGGATCCATGTCAAATAAAGATCATAGCCATGATAAAATACACAGTGGATCTATGTCTTAGAATCAATGAAGGATATCTGGTGTAAGAGATGGAAAATTGATCCTTGATGAGTACCAATGTGTGGAGTGGTACTATCCAATCGCAACCTGGGAAGTAGCATGAAAGAGGGTGATTCTACTACATTACCTAGGTCTTCAAATCAACCACCATGGTGTGAGTCTACACTATGTGAATAAATGAGTTGAAGTTGAACAAAATAAGACACCATTTGATTACTAGTCATTGATGTATATTGTTAACAAATGTGAGACAACCAATCGATAAAGATAATGGATATCAAGGTCCCTAGTACAATCTAACAAGTGTGAATAGAGGTTTTGATTTTGAACACCTAGTAGAATTTATCGATCAGGAGACATTAATGTATTCCCACTGTCAAAAGTCAAGGAACTTGCCACTAATGAATGCAAGCCCCAAGATACTAAAAATGACCTTAGATCCCTATCCCAGAGAAATATGTTATGAACTCAATAGGAAGAGATCCACTAGAAGGAGGGAATTAAGGCATCCCCCATCATTCAACATGAGGAGTAGTAGAAGGAAAAATATTTGGAAGGAATCAGATGAAATATTGAAAGGACCACCATGAAGTATGTCCTCCATATTCACTAGATGTAAATAGTGCACAAAGAGAACCCTATGAATAAAAACCAATAATGAAGACTATTGACAAAAGCGAGGAAACCACCAATGGGGAAAAATGGAATACAAGGTAAAAACATGAATCCCAATGTGTGAATAATTCTCTTTCCATCAAAAAAAGGGGAAAATACTTAATCAACAACCAATAATGGAATGTTATGTTCTGAGCAAAAGGTCACCTATCAATGATGTAAATAGGCCCAAGGTGCAACTCTAGATCAAACTCTCAGAGAAATTTGTTGTATTCAATAAGAGATTAACCCACTGGTAGGAAGTCAATGGGGAATGTCCATACCAACACGAGTATAGGACAAAGATACTCTTGATTATGAGATGTACTTGAAATGGGGGAAGGCCAACTTGGAAATTCATGGGATTATGTGGAATGACCGACACAGGCCAAAATTTGTCTTAAAACAAACATGGCACAATATATGACTTGAGAATCATGAACTGAAAATGAATATCAACATAAGTTAGTGATGCGGGAGGAAGCAACAGACTCTCCATAGTAACTAGAAGAATAACCAAATGGAGGAGTAAAAACTCTATGTAACTAGATTAATTTCCTAAAGCCATACTAAACCCAATTTGTTGAGACCGGACTAAAAAAATTGTGCTTTTTTCAGAGGAAATTCGACTACTGCCAATAATGGTGTAAAAAACTCATTCCCACTCTATTTTATTATTATTATTATTATTATTATTATTATTATTATTATTGTCTTTTTCATATTGGAAAACCTGAAAAAGAATAAAATAATGTTATAAGACATTGGAGGAAACGAGTGTCACAAAAAATCAAACTAGTTCCAAGCACAAGGAACATACATATGCTCGATGTAAGGAATCATGTGCAAGTTATATACTCTCATGGGAATGTTTCCTCGAGGGATACAGGTGTCAAGTCACAAAGGAAAAGATTGCAAGGCTAGTAATTGATGAGAATGTGTAAGCAAAAGGATAAACAATAACAAGTTGGAGTTGACATTAGGCCCAAAAATGCAAGAAACAAAATGCAATGCAATATTACAACTCAACACATAAATGAGGGATCCCCACAAGTAGTGGCCAGACAAAATTGAGAAGAAGATATGAGGATTCAATAGAAAGTCATGGTAGGACTAAAATAGGGCTCCCAAGCCTATGAAAGTAACTTCAACACAGTTGCCAAACTATAAAAAAGGCTCTAACTAGGGAACCCATGAACGATAGGATCTACCAAATGAATTACAACACTTCTAAACAACAAAGAAGGTTCCATGTTGCAACTCAGTGGGGTCGATCCTAAGGCAGAATGAAACAAGAAAAAGATAATGAAAAAACCGCATGAAGGAGAAAATCTAACTTGTATTCCAATTTCGAGATCATTACCTATCATAACAGATTGACGTGACAAATAGGTACCAAATAAAATGTCTCCAAAGTCCTATGTATAATACCAACAACACTCACCCAAAAGTTAATAAGTCCAATACATAAACCTATGAGAATAACATGTGCTATGGGATTTATAACTTGAAAATAAGAAACCCTAAAAGTAGAATATGTACAAAGCACTGCACAACCTTGTGACCTATGCATAGCATTTCTCTAGGTAGAGTGCATTGTTGGGCTCATGCCAAGGGTTTCTTTGGTAACCAACCTATAAATATTACAATTCAGGAGGAGGTCGAAAATCCATAATCATAGCTTCAAGGATAACCTCATCAGAAGGTAATTCAACATCTAGGAAACCGGGACTTAAAGACTCACCAATACTAGGGCTCGAGGTCTCACAAACAATAAGAGAAAATTCAAGATCGCTCAGGCCAATAGAGGGAAGCAAAGGATTAGATTCCCCCATTGGATACAAAACCTGATCAATTATTGTTACCATGTCTTGAGAAGGAAAACATGACTTTAAAGGATCCTTCTCAAAACCAATTGAACACCGAGGATAAGACACTGCATTATTCACTCGTGGTGGGGAAGAGTCTATTCAAACCCTAGGAACATATAAAGGAGAAATATGAGCTAAATATGAACTAGGATGGTAATTATTAGATGAAATATGATTAATAGTGACAATTCCTGTATTGTGAGGGAACTACATCATATGAAAGAGAGTAGAAACCACAACATTCATCGCATATACATAATCACACCCAAGAAGCATATTGAAGTCCAAAGGGCCTGAAACCACTAACAAATCAACTAGGATAGTCTTCCCACCTAATGTGATAGGGAAATGAGGAAGAATACCCAAACATTCACTAAGTCTTCGATCAAAATCCAAAAACTCATTGGTAGTTAACACGAGCTTGGGAGAACCCAAATCTTTCCAAGCCAAGGAGGATAAAACACTTGCAAAGGTTCCTTCATCTATAATACATTGGTGAATTCTAGTTGAATTAAATCTAACCATTATTTGGAAAGGTGCAGAAGAAGGAAGGCGAGTCTCAACAATATCATTACAATCAAAGGAAACCATCTTAGGACTTGGAGGGAGCATACTCGAAGAGAGTGGAATTCCCCCTCATTCAGAAGGTACTAAACTTGAAATGTAAACAAATAGTTGATAGACGCATCACTCCCCAAAACAAAAGTGGGATGGACCGAAGATATCATCAATGAGATCACTTCCTTAGACTCATCACTCTCCAAGTGAAGAGTGGGATCGACCAAATATTGCATTGGCACGACTACTTCCTCAACCACTAGCTGAAAAGATCACTAGGAAACCAAAGATGACTCAAAACTAGAAGAACCATCATACAAGGACCACATTCTTTGTACCACTAGAATACCAGGGAAAAAATAAGTAAGGTGATCTCCCTTTCAAAGCTTACAAGGGGACTTGGGATTACATCCTATTCATCTAGGATTCTCAATAATATCAATTCCCCCAGCATGACTTGCAACAACTGGTGGGTTTCCTCCAAAATGACTTAGATTGGCTAGGTGTTGGTCTCCAACATGACTCACAAAGGTTGGTGACTTGATGCAAATAAGACTCGTAGTGAATGGATTTGCGCTGCCAACATGACTCATAGAGGTTGGTTTCTTGTCTTCAACATGAATTACATAGGTTGTTGACATATAATCAACATGACTATCATAGGTTGGTTTTTCACTTCCAACATGACTCGCAGAGCCCGATTGCTTGTCTCCAACATGAATCATAGATTTTGGGGAATTAATGCTAGTATGACTTGCAATGACCGAAATTTTGCTCCTAGCATGACTAAGAGAGGTTGGATCTAGATCTTTAAAATGACTCATATAGGTTGGTGTAATAATTTGAGAATGAGTCTCAATGACTAGACTTGTTCCCCCCGACATGACTTACAGAGGATGGAGACTAGTCTCCAACATGACTTCCATAGGTTGGTGAACTACTTTCAGTATGACTTGTAGTGACTATAATTATGCTCCCAGCGTGACTCACAAAGGTTGGTTGTAGATCTTTGACATGACTCACAAAGGTTGGTGAAGTAATTCCAGTATGACTCACAGTGATGGGACTTGTGCCCCCAACATGAATCACAAAGGATGACGGTTTCTCTCCAATATGACTTGCAGAGGTTGGTGAACTATTTCTAGTATGACTTGTAGTGAATAGAATTATGCTCCCAACATGAATCGTAGAGGTTGTATTCTAGTATCCAAAATGAATCATAGAGGTTGGTGACCTAATGCCAATATTATTTGAAGTGACTAGACTTTTTCTCCTAACATGACTAGAAAAGGATAGTTTCACATATCCAACATGACTCGTAGAGGTTGGTGACTTATTCTTCTTACACTTTTCTTCCTATTCCTTTTATACTTATGGTTACTAGTAGTTATAATTTCACCAGAAGAAGGAGAAGGAGAAGGACTAGAATTCAAAGACGGAGTAGGTTAGGATCCAAATCCATTCGATGCACATGAAATAAGGTACTTATCTAAGAAGCATAAACACCATTTGGGACATTGGGAGTGGTCCACAACCAAACCGGCAGTCCTACATTCAACCTAGGAATGTTCAAATTGGCCATCAAGGGGGCACCAACGTTTCCAAAGAAAGGAAAAGCAAAAGAATCCCCTTGGGTAGGGGTCCCTTGGTTGGTATCCTCAAGAAATTTTTCCATGAAATTCCTATGCACAGGTTCGTCCCTTGCAGGACTATTCAAGTGTCTAAAAAAGTCTCACACACTTACTCTGGTGAACCAGTGGTATAAAAACCTACACCTTCTAGGATGTGGCTCCACACTTTCAAGAGAAATACCATGGATCATTCCCTATGAATAGAGTGTTTGATCAACCTCCTTGAATCAAAAATCCAAAAGTGGTGATATAGTAACAACCTAATACCAACTATATAAAGTAGCACTCCACTAAAAAGTCCTAAGAGAAAGATTGCAAACAAACAACTTCTTCAAAACTTCATCCCAGGTGGATAAGGTCTAGATTCCAAAGCAATGAAAAAGTGGATAAGGACCTTCTGAAAGTTGGCATTGGTTTATCAAGTCTTAAGACTAATGAATAAAGGAGTGAAAACTAGTTACCCTGACCTCCACTTACCATCCCTACCTAGTGCAAGTAACCCTTGCTTCACAGGGCACCATCTAGGGGTATTGATAGTGTGATACAATGTCTTCTTTAGGTACCATTGGAAACCCCCCGAGGTTACCTCTGAGATACCTAAGAAAATCAACTAATGATACCAACTCACAGTAAGAGTCTAGGGTGTACATTCAACAGTGAGGATCAAATGTATGGGCATGGTAAAAAAACATGAATCCTTGAAAGTTCCACTTCTCAGGGGGATATGGGAACTAATGAAACCCCCAAAATATGACCTCTCCACAAAATTCATTCAAGCCTCAGAGGGGTTATCTCCTCAACTCTTCCTTATCCAACTTCATGTTTAAATCCTATGTTAGAGGAGGTTCCCGACTATACTTATACACAAATTGGGTTTTCACTCTTCCTATCTCAGAATATTATGTTTGTTTACCATCCTTGGAGATTTATTTATCCAATCCTAATCCAATACCCTAACCCTAAACTTGTTTATGAACCCTAGAAACAAATTCCAGTAAATTTTAAGTTTAGAGTTCATTTTAGTGGTTGTTCTTTTACTCAAATGATACAGAAGTGAAACTGATGTTTTTTAAGACTCTTGAAAAAATGAAAATTACAAGAACACTGGAAAATAAATATTTACACTAATTATTCAATGAAAAAAAGTTTCAAAAAAGAAAAATGTATGAACAATCTTTCAAACCTTGAAATGCAATATTTTCTCTTTCTAATGCAAAATGCACAATGCAACCTTTGGAGAAAAGAAAAAAAAAAGTAAAAAAAAGGATGTTCTTTGTTATTTTTCCTTTTAAATTATTTCAATATGAGAAGAAAAAAAAACATATGCTAATATCTTTTTCTTTTTCAAGTAAGAAATAAAACAAATCAACAGAAAGAAAGAAACCTAACTAACAACAAACTAGATTTTTTATGTTTTATTCCTCTTTCTACCAAATAAAAACTAAATACAATATGTTAAAAAAAATTGTGGTTTTATGATTGAAAAATACAAGTAAATCACAAAATAAAATTAACGAACTCAAATACAAACTCAAGTTTCAAACATAACCACAACAATGACCACAAAATCGAGATCCCAAGAACATGACTAGTATTATAGTGATGCAATGCAGGGGATAAAAGGGAGAAAAATGTGGATCAAAAATATTTGTTTTCCATTCAAATTCAAGGCCTTACTAACTTCCTATAGGCCACAAAAAATTTTGGGACCAAACTCCCCAAACAAGCCAAAATAGGGCTTCAAAAAGGCTAAAACACAAATAAAAAGGTCACTTTTTTGGAGGTGTACGCAACTATTTCCACTATAGGTCGCATGTCTAAGATTATGTATGAAACCTAGATCACTGTAGAGAGTGAATATGACTTGTGTACGTTCATTTTCCTTCTATAGGGTGCGTGTGTACGTTCTTTGGCCTTCTACAGGGCACATATATGACCCAACACTTGTGTGTTTTTGAACATGCATGTACATTCTTAATGCCTATATAGAAGTAGTGTATTCGTGTGCATGTTATCAAAGGAAAGTGTGTATATGATTAGGAATACTTGGACAAATTAATTCTAATTCCAAAAACTCAAAATCCAACAGAGAGATAAAAAAAAAAGACAAAAAAAAATGGAAACCAAAAAGAAAATCCAAGAATGATTCAGAATGTTACAAGAAAAAAATAACCTTTCTTTTATTTATAAAAATAAAACCAAACTACTATATAAATCAATAAGAAACATCAACAAAGTCTCAAAGTCTCAAGAGAGACCCCAAACACCTAGCCAAACACCCTCAAACCATAAAATATTCTCAAAAAACCTTTCCTAGGAAGATGCACGAGCATGTACACAAGGAATCCCACGTACACATGATTGTCTACACTGGAGGGCATGTATATGTATGTGACTATGTTAACTACATGCCACGTATACACCCTAAAACTTCAAAAAGATAAGAAAATAGGCAAGATAAATGGCTCAAATGAAAAAGGGAAATACTAAAATAATTGCTAACTATTGATCCAAGTATCAAACATTAGTTTGAGACAAAATAAAAACAAATAAACCAAGCAAACACAACCAAAAAACTCAAAACAAGCCCACTAGAGAAAAATCCCTAGTATGGAAACCAATTATGCTTTCGAAGAAAATATCCTACAATAGTAAGCTTATTGTAGTGTACCAATGACCGTACAAGAATCAAATTCCATAAAGAATACTAAGAAAATATATAATAACCAAATTTCAAAGAAATAACTAACTATTGGAAGAAAGAGGAAAACCAACTCACTAGGATCCCAACGTTCGATGTCATTCCCGATTGAAGGAGTCATTTCTCTCCTTTCCAATGGCCTCTATGTAACCTGTAAGAACCTTAAACGAGCATATCTATACAGAGAGTTAGTTATATTAATAACTACCGATGAGTTCTATGAAAAATAATGAAAATGATCGAATTAATTACTATTCTACCGAAGCATATAAAAAATAATTGCAAATATAAACAATAACAACACAATACACTTCAAAGGAATGAGTTTTTTGTATTAATAATGAACAACAACAAGGTAGTTACAACTTTTACATTTCCGATGTGGTGCTTCCCTGTCGAGAGAGATCATAGATTCCTCCACCTTGACTCCTGTTATAAGGATGTTCTTGACACTAAAGTCACCACAGGACCAAAGAGAGTATAAAGGGAAACTCTTGGTAGGATTGGTTGGTGATCAAAAGGAGACTAGAAACAAGGGTTTCTAGGTCAAGAAACCAAAAACAACATGGATAAAATGGGCTTACAGACTCTACGAGAATAGCCAAATAAGTGTTTTCTTGAATGTGAAAAGTATCATTACCTTCCTCCATGAGGAAAAGTCTCTTTTTATGCGGTCTCTAGTTGGTTAGAGATAGTTGAGTACATGAAAAAAGGAGTTAGGAAACTAACCAATCCTATAACTCATCATTAATTTGGCATAATTCTATTTTTTTGAACATTTATTAGCATGTACTCGGGTGTCCCTAAATTGGCCTGCATGCACGCGGGTTGAATAAGTGTGAGGGCATATACATCCTTCAAAATATATTTTTTAGAAGGACTCAAGGAGGTATGGGGAATAGTTGTCTATAAGGAAGATATGGATAAGGAAAAAAAGAGCATCAACGCTTCAAAGGTGGAATTTGATGTTATAACACAATCTCTCTCTATTTTCTTTACCTATTCTAGTTCTACAAAGTTATAGTAGCTATGTCATGGTAAATGATTCAACTATTCTGATACTAATATGATTCGTAAATGAGGGACTTATGGCCCATTAATTTCTTCACCAACATGGATACTATGCAAGCTTAAAACCTTGGTCTTTGTTCTTAGTCTCATACACTAAACTCTATCCTCTAAATGGATAATAGGCCTCTAGTCACCGTGTAGCCTGAACATAAATAATAGCTGGAAATGTAGTGGCTATCAAGTCTCTTAGTTTTATGTTCTTGGTGTTTAATCACCAAACAAGCAAACAAGGCATGGATTTTTCACCAAAATGTTCTAGCTCTATCTCTATGTCTAACCAATGATAGGTCGAGAAGGATAACTTTGTTATCAATTGGTTCACTTCTTGGGTTTCTTGTTTTAATGTTAAGTTCAAATATCAATGAGAAATTTTGCATGAATGGCTAATCCTGTCTTTTGCTCAGTTGAGATTCTCTTCAATTAGATGAAATGAGGGCTATGGTTATTACTCAATTATCAGTCTGAGCAACTCCCCTTCAAATATTATAAATGTACTAATGAGAAATCTATCAATGTGTGAAACCAATATATACCCTTCAGTATTTCATAAGATCTCTTTCATTCAATTATGAAAATCTTCCACTAAGTTCGCAACCTACACAATAATGGAAATCATGAGATAACACAACAATGAGTATATGTTTAGATGAAAATTGCATATTTCAATATTAAATATAGGTTCCAGAGATCTAGTAACAGTGAAATCCTCCACTGTACTTCATAAGAGTCCTAGTTAGCCAAGTACTCTTTTAACAATATCAAGCTTTCCTTCTAGGAATATGCTCCAAAATTTTGTTATTCATAGAACTTAGTTGGCATAGATAGAAGAAACATATCTCTAATTCTATTTTTGTTATAAATAAAGAGATGTGCTCATTTTTCCATAAACAATATAGCAATATTGTCACCCAACCATAGGCACAAAGGCCACCCTCGAGCACTTTAACCTTGACAGATAGAATAATTCTGGAAGCAGACCAATAGCCAACCAAGGTAGCGCACCTTTCTCCAAGGCTAGCACACCAAGCAAGAATAACCAAAGACCAAGAAGAAATTCCAAACCATGACCAAGAGAAAGTCCAACCAAAAGCCAAAATACCAGTTGCAACAGCTGCAGTTGCACCCCCTCTCCAAACTTGTGCACCACTAGTCTTATGCAGTTGTGAGTGCGTGAAAGTGACAAATGAGCTCTAGCGGCCTCTATTTATACTACTCTCTCTCACTTGACTTGACCAAATTCTCTTTTTGGAGGCTAATAACTCAATATTAAATATTCTCTTGAACCGACTTGTCTTCTAGGGTTATTATCCAATGTTTTAGGGTTTCTCTTGCTTCCCGAAATATTCTAGTCTTGTCAAAGGTTACACGTGGAGGTTATTACCTCCCACAACTACCATAATATCAACAATTTTTAATATATCTACATTTCAATAAATGCAATACTTCAAATATTGCTACTGAAAGACCAATCACGTATGTGTAGTGAGATTCCATTTTGAAAACATAGTCTTAGGTACCATAAAATCACTTGTCGCTATACCATTTGGTCCTAAAGAATGCCAACTCAAATCTTCATCTAGAGTAAAACTTAATGCTCATTATACCATTTGGTCTTAAAGAATGCTAACTCAAATCTTCATCTAGAGTAAAACTTAATGCTCGTGATTAGAAATTTCACAAGCTCTCGCACATATATTATAATTTTGACCACCCATGGTCTTATACATTTGAAAATGTGGATGAAGGCAAGGCACATTAATTTCACAACAAAGTTTGAGATTGTGTTTAAGAAGTTAACATTCCAATGCATGAGAAGTTGACCACTGAAATAAAATTGACTAGGTTGAAGAAGAAATCACTTAGGTAAGAAGGAAATCACATTGTATAACCTATGAGAGTGAGAAAATACACAACCTACAATGAAATTTAATCTAAAGAGACAATACAATTTGTGGGAAGATCATATGGTGCATGGGTAAGTACAATCATTCAATTAGAGATGTAATCAATGTATCATCCTCCTCTTTCCATTAAATGACCATATTGAACAACCTAGGAAACATGAAATTGGTTAACTAGAAATGAAATCATAACATAATGAAATCATAGCCTAGGGAGAGTGTATGACTTTTGGAAGAGAAATTGACACAAACAAGAACAAAATCACAACTAGGGAATGGATTCACAACTTGTAGGAGAGTAAAACTCAATCAATAATGCTGACTTTCGACTTTTGATGGGAGTAATTGTGCCTAAACAATCCAAACAGCTTAGTGTAAATGTTTTTTAAAAAACTTGATTTTTAGGCAAATTCTGTAGATTTGAGTGATTAAGTTTGTATAATCAAAATGTCTCAAAAAAATTTCAACTTGCTAAAATACAATTTAAACAACAACAAAAATATATATATATATAAATTTTACCCAAATTTAAAAATTCAGAAAGACCAATAAAAATTCAGAAAGCCATGAGTAAAGCAGCGTGACACCAAAAATACATTTGCTAAACGCCCAATACAAACCAATAAAAATTCAGAAAGCCATCAGTAAAGCAGCGTGACTTTCCACAACGACACCTGCTCTATAATAGAAAATCCACCTACGGCCCAGGGTATTCAATCAAACCGTCGAATGCACCAGCTCAGGTGTTTGTCAGAAGAGTTATAAAATTGTTCTCCTAAATCGTGTTTCTATGAAATATCCTGTTTAATCAAATGGCAGGCAGCGAGGCATCGTGTTCAGACTTTGTGTATGATCCGGTCCGTTTGAGCCCAGAAGGAATCTTGTTTAATCGTATTGACCTGGAAAAACACTGGGACAAGAACAATGGACCTGCAAATAACCCGGAGACTGGCGAGCCTTTCGATATAAAAGATATTGTTCCCCAACCCGAACTAAGAATGCAGCTGCGACAGCGTGCCGCCATGAGAGACGAGTATTTTCCAGGTCAAAAAATGCTATTACTCTGGACTGTCATACAAGATTACCCATTCAACATATCGGACGAAACCCATATGTCGGACTACGTGAATTCTGTGGCTCGCTGGATTTCAGCCGTTATCAGTATACCGCAAGATTCTACAGCCCTGTGGAAGAGTTTAAATCTTCTTCGTCTAAATTGCCAGTATAGCGAGAAGAACAATAGAATGTTTCGTTCTGTGAATGGGTTCCAGAAATTGATTGCAGCTCTGAGCGAGCATTTTTCTTTCAACGGAGTGAGGGGCTCAAGCCATGACATGGCTTTCTTGTCGCTCGACGAGGATACCTTGAACATTTGTCGTGAGATAGTTAAGCTTGTGGAGATTACAGGCTTCACTGCCGGGGACGCGGTTTTTATAACGGACATACCGTCCCGCGCAGAGGGTTTCGCCGGCATACTGCGTATCCTTTTCTTTCGCGGCATCTCCATGAAAGACAGGGGCAGAATCGTGCGCATCACGCACGCCGTGTCTAATAACGAACAGTTCCAGTTCTTCGATTATTTCTTTGGCGTCATCCATTTTCTCTTGATGGATTCTTTCACACCTAGTCAGGATCTCGGCCTCTGTGCAGATATCGCCTATGCGCATTGTAATGATCGATTTCTGGGGAGGGCCGTATCACCACTGTGCTTTGCACTCAAAATTCTTGTTTCCCGCTTTTATAATTCAGACGAGACGAATGCGAATGGGAAGAGGGTTAGGGTTAATGAAGAACACATTGATGGATCTGCCGCGGTGGAGAAGGTTTTGAAGTTTCTTTGCCGGCTCTGCTCCAAATATGGCGCCGAGGCGGTTCACTATCTGACTAGCCCAACCCAGGTGGGGGTGGTGAGCTCTGCGATTCTGATTTTAAAGCATGCGCTCTTGCATCCAGAGCCGGGAGCGGCTACTTTCGGCGGCCGACAACTGCTGTATGCATTGCTTATTATTAAATACATCTATGGAGGCCCTGCTGGGGATAAAGCTTTGCCCGAGGACGTCAAGATTGTGTTCGATTTCGCCATGAGTGCCGTGCCCACTCGCTACCTCTTCAACGGCCAGCGGAAGCTGAAGGATTTGGCCGACCAAGTGGTGGATAATTTGCTAGGTCGCCAACCTGCTGCATTTGTCCTTCGTCATTGGGCTGATTTCCCTTTGTAATATCTATATTGCGATTACACTATTAAATTGAATTATAAATCTCTGTCACGATTACTAAAACGATCGACGGAACTACGTTTTACTTTTTAGTTAATAAAAATTCTCAAAACAAACCTAGAAATTGTCAAAACAAACCTAAC
>JZKD02S0061968.1:306311-332222 GCA_000966675.3 Picea glauca
GTTGATTGTTGGAAAGGAAAAGGGATGTAGATGCATAAACAGTCATACCATCCAATTCCTCTTCATGAATAGTAAGAGAGTCCATATAGCTGGATGGTATAAAACGGAAAAGGGGCATCGATGCATAACCAACCGATCCCCTTTATAAACTATAAGATCAAGTTCCAATTAGTTTGATTGTATATCAAAGAAAAATTAACAAGGTCACCTAAGAAATTAGATAAATCAATTCATATATAAGTGCACATGTGGGTCCCTACTATGTAGGGACTATCAAATATAATAATAATAATTTATTTTTAAGGTCACGATCACAACATTAAATTGATGTATGAGATCCCCTTGTTTGTGGGACAAGGGACCCCCCTCCGCCCATCGATTTGACTGGTAAAGTCTATGAATTGATTTGAATGTAGTGCACATATTGATCTGTAATGTTTGAGAAACGAGTGCACATATTAATCGATTAACATTAATGTTTGAGAAACCAGCGAGAAAGTATGGAAAACATTCATTTTAAAGATATACAACTTGAGAAATTTAAACATATTAACATTTGGACACTTAACAATTTTTGTAATTCTTTCAATTTTTTTATTATTCTAATTAATAAATATAATCAGTATATTGAATTTAGTTGTCAATTTTTCAAATATGTTTCTACTATCAAAACCTTGGATTTAAGTTTGTCATAAAACTCATACTTAATATATAATGGAAAACATCTTAAGGTAGACAATACTACCAAAACCTTGGATTTAAGTTTGGCATAAAACTCATACTTGATATATAATGGAAAACATCTTAAGGTAAACAATAATCAAACCTAATGGAAAACATCTCAAACAAAGTAACCAATAATCATATCAACAAAGTAACCAATAATCATATCTTGTGTTGAGTTCCTCTCTTTAAACATGAATTTGATTCCATTTATTATATTTTATAAGCTAATAATTTCAAAATAAGCAAATGATTGCATAATGACTTGCACAAAATAACAATCTTATCAACTTATCCACTACAATGTTAAGTGTTAACTCATTGAATTTTTCATCCTAAAAGTAAATTAACTATGCATTTGATTTTTTTCAAATCTAACCATCACATAATCATAAAAAAAAAATTATTTAATTGAAATTAATTATATTAACCATTTTCTTAAAATAAACTATTCAACCTCACATAATTATACAATTCTAAAATTTCTCTTAAGTAATCCAGTTTGTGTTGTAAAATATTTATACCATACAAATATCACAAAATTAAATTAAACAATAATATAACAAAAACCCTTCATGCAGAATTGAAAGTTTTGAAATTTTCCAATATAAATATAAATTGTATACTAATTTCTCAAAAAGTTACAATGACAATCAAATTTACTAAGAGAGTGAAAACAATATATAATCTCATTTACCATAAATTTGTTTTAGTCATCTATCTTTTATTCATTGTTGATGTCTTAGGGAAGAAAATATTTTCTATGTAAAATCCAAAATACATATAATTATTTTACCATTGACTTTTTTTTAAACCAATTATCATAAAATTATTTTAGGAATGGTCTTCTCAATTCAACAACCACTTTTATTATCTTTTATAAATAATAAGTTATTATTTTATTTGTACAGTTTTATCCATGTCAAGTTGACTCGCCATTTGGAACACAATAGAAAAGGAATTAAGGCTTGACTTAAAATTAGTAGTAAGAAAAAACAATCATCTCCATAAAACAAGATGACACAAAGATGACTCTAAGCACTATCTAATTTATGGTGGTTAATTTTTATGTAAACACTATCTATTTGATGGTGTGAGATTTTTAAGTATGCCCCATTTTTATAACACCAACTTGCTTATAAAAAGCAATTCCTCTAGGTTTCCAACACCCCGTCATTTACTTTGGTTTACTTTACAGGTTTGTAAAACTGTTTACTAATTATAAAAATAAATTCGTTTAGGTTTTCACCACCCCATCTTTTAATTTGGTTTACTTTATACATTTGTAAAATGTTTAGTAATTATTATTGAGAATAACTACTAAAATATACAATTATCACTATGTAAAAGTATATATTAAAAGTGATTTTAAAAATGTTATAATATTTTTTGGATTTAAAGTGTGTAGAAAGTTAGTGATTTCAAAAATGGTCAAATATTTTTTGGATTTAAAGTGTGTAGAAAGTTTTGAAACATTTAACATGTCAAAAGTTTTTTCTATGGACACTCAATTCATTATTAGGAACAATTAAAATTCAAATATTCCAAAGGAATATGTTGGAAAATATATTTATATAGTAAGAACAAAGATATAGCTATTGAAAAAATATTAAAATAATAAATCTTGATATTATGTTAACTATTGAGAATATTAAAATGACTACCTAACTAACAAGTTAATTGTTGAAAATATTAAATTAAAATAAGAAATCTTAAAAACAAGTTAACCATTGAGAACATTTAGATTAAATTTTCTGCATAGATAATGTACACCAAAATATGATAAAAGTAGGAGAGAAAGGTTTTAACTTTGTCCTTGTTCCTCATTGCATCTCCATAGAAGATATTATTTTCTACATTGAATCCATAATGCATCATCTTCCCACAGACGAAGCTAAATAAATTCAGAAAGAGTGTGGAAGGATTTTACATGTCTCCAAACCCCCTAAACCTAACTCACAAAATATGAATTTCAATCCATTTGTTATTTTAATGATAACCCTAATATCATTATCTTAAAAGTCGATAAAGACAAAGATATTGTGATTATGAATACCACTGACTATGAATCCAAACTCCTTGACCTTCTATGTTCTTCCTCTTATAAACATATCACCCAAAACCCTATTAACACCATTACTAATATGGTTACCAAATCCATCAAATCTTATTCCTTGGATCCTGACATTAAAAACGTCTCATTCCCCATATGGGAAACCTAAAATTCATAAAAATGAAATTCCCCTTATACCTATATTTAGTGCTATAGGAAATCTACCCATGCCCTTTGTCACTTTTTTGGTGATTATATTCAATATTTGTTGGCTACCCCAACTAACACCCTATTTGTCACTTTCTTGGTGATAATATTCAATATTTGTTGGCTACCCTAACTAACACCCTATCATTTTACTTTGAAAATACAGGGTTAGCCATAAAATGATCATTGTACAATACTACTCAGATTGATAGAATCTTGGTTATTTTTATGAAATCGTTTATCTTTACAATTTTTAGTATGTTTGATTTTTCCATCATTCTGTTTGGTTTGAATGTGTTTTGATTTCGTTTTCTCCTTAATTTCATGACTGCAAGGCATGAAATTAAAAAATTTCCCGTGTGTTTTTCTGGGTGATTTATTTACCATCATACCTCCCTCATTTTTTATTGAAGATTATTTTTCATACTTCTTAGTCATTATGCAAGAGGACATTATCTGGGTTGTGATTTACTAAAGGATAACTTAACATAATCTATGACAAGATTTAAAGTTCATTTTTACAAGGGATTGTGTTAAACTAATAAAATACCTTTTTTAATACTTAAAACAAGCGAAGGATAGGAAAAATATTTGTTTTCGGGATGTTAGCCTAATTCAATGAAGGAGTTATTCATAAACCTTCATTTAAACCATGAGTCTAGGTTCAGTAAAGGTTTTTTCCCATGCTTGGATCTTTGCATGATCGTACCTGTCATTTGGATCACTCAACCCATGTACTTCCTTGTGCCCTTCGATTATGCTCCTTTTCCTCGACCCAATATTTTGAACGGCTTCGAAATCATTGCCATAAACATACCATCGTCCATGATTTGGGATCAAGTGTTCATGGTAGATTTTAGAGAGTAGATGGGTCATTCATTCTTAAACCCTCTTGTCCTTTGTCGTTCGGGAAATCATCAAGGTTTTAAGTGATGGATATTTTCAGGTCATATTGGGTTCTTCCAATGTTTAGTGATCATTGTTGGGATCAGGTATGACATTTCGACTTTGCCCAGTTCTTATGGGTTTGTTTTGTTGTGTATGCAATATTTTTTTTTTCATAAAGAAATTGTGTTTGCTCTTAATTTTGTCCTAGTTATTAAGCTTCCCACAGATCTTATGGCTCCTATCGTGAGGACAAAACCAAATGGACTGTGGGCATTTCTCACCTACGATGATGCAATTGATATTCTCTCCCAAGAAGGGTTGTTAGGGTTTATACAATTATTTATAGGGTTAAATATTGAAGTAGCCAGAGCTTTAACAAGGGATTTCGACGGCACTAAGGTTAATATTGGTGATATCCAATTTCAAGTAGATGAGGAATTCATTACTCAGTCTACAGGTCTCCCATAGTTAGGGGAGAAATGGTTCGAGAATATTAAAGTAAAAGACATCCCTTAGAAAGATTATTTTGGCATCCAAGCATTCTCGATACCATATCAAAGGTATGCCAATTGACCTTTTTTGTCAAAAGTGGCACAACCTTCTCCTAGTTATTAAACAATTTGTAACATGTGAGGGGCGTTATGGCCTTATATTATTTTTTCACATTTGATTACTCATGGTTTTTTTAGGGTTTCATTTAAACATACCCTTCTACCTACATAAGAGCCTTCGTAAACTGTCTAAGTTCTATGAGAGAAAGTGGCCAACCCTTAGTCGATCCTTTTTCACCATGACCTAATTCGCATTCTAGTTGAGCATCACCTTACCATCATAGGGGATAATTGGGATAGTTTCTTGGAAAGAAATCAATTTCTACTTCAACCTGCAAACCCTATCCTCGAATTACATAGGGTCATAGGAGAATCCAATTCTCCTCGAACTACCTCTCGGGAAATAAAACTTGAATTCCAAGTCAATGTTGATTCCCTTGTTTTTTTCAATGATAAATTGGATCCTTCTCATGTTCCTCATGTTACACGAAGCAAAGATAGGGAAGGGTTGACAGGTAATCAGTCACTGGAATATGTCCTTAAATGATTGAAGGACAAGCCTTTAGATCATGTCAATCTAGATACATATGATGTGTGTTTGAAGGTTGATCATAATCCTAAGAAGCAGGGTAAGAAAGTTTGTGTTAACATTGGGGTTGACTTCAACAATAAAGGGTTGGGTGCCTATTGTATAGAATGGTTAGGAACAGGTTCAAACAAAGAGAAACTCCAATGGGAATGATAATTATTGAGGACCATGAATCCTCCTGTGAAGACACAAATGGAAAAAGTGAAGAAGAAGATCACACTCAGTATGATTTTTTTTTCAATTTACCTCCCTTTCTTCATGGTTCTGAAAATTTCCTAGGTATTCATGGTGATCTAAGAAGAAATAGTGCCCCAGAAAAACCCTTGGGCCATGATCAACATCACTCAATCACTAATCTAGAATATAAGAGATGTCATGACTCTCAAGCTTGGGCCCAAAGGTATTATGCAGATGCTCCTTACTTACATATGCACCTCGATCAGATGCTAAGACAAAATAGAGAATTAAAAGGGTAAATCAACAATTAAAAAAAGAAAAGGAATATAGCATACATCAGTCCAACAAGAAGCCAAAACATTCTCCAGATACTATCATCAGAAAATCCGATAATGTCAATGTTATTGTCAAATCAGAATTTCACACATCCTCGATTTCAAATGTGTAATTTCTGGTAATAAAAATTGTTTTTAGATTTTCTTCGATTCATTTTAAATTGGTTTTGATTTTGTGATTTTTTTAGCCCATCTACAGAATCATAGATTATGTAGCTAGTCTTAATTAAGTATGGTAAAAATTTCTAATTAATAATACTTGTTGTTTCAAGACTCTAAACGATGAAGAGATATCATCAACATTGTCGTCATGGATCGTTAGGGATCATGGAAGATTTCTTTTGTTTTAATCGAGAATAGAACTAGTTTCAAAAAGCAAGTGATAGTTTATTGTTATGATTACAACAAAGTTTTATACAAGTTGTTAGATAGAATTATACCTTTTCTATTGTAAGCATGACTTTACTATTTTTGAAGGATTTTTCCCTATCATGTCGATATGAGGGGAAATCCACATTTTGTTTAAATACTCTTGGATTTTGGAGTCAAGGACATGGTTGTAATTTTGGGATAATGGACGAGTGTTTATTTTCGAAGAAGAATATGGAACTTCAAATTGCTTGATGGATTTTGTCTTGTGAGTGAAGTAGTTTTTCTTTCGTTATAATATCTTTTATTCTGATTCATGTTCTTCTAGCATTTATAGTGTATTGATTGAAACTAAGATTTTGTCGATTTTGACAGTGCATTGTTAAATTGCTCAGATTAATTTTCTACACTCTATTGTTCCAATAGTTAAAATATCTTTGTGACTATTGTGATGTGAGTATTAAAATATATCAAGCTTGTTTATATGTTTTGGAACTTGCAATGATCAAATTTGTGAACGAAAGTTATCTTGTTTTCAACAAATAATTAATTGTAACATTCACAAAGTATCCGATAAAATAATTTGTCCTTTATGTATCATGAATTAGATGCCAATTATCTAATTGAAGTGATTTTCCTTGGATATTTGTATGATATTTATATTTCACAACCACTTTCCATAGATTTTCCTTGACAGACAAGTTGCTAGAGCAGCTTTACTCAGGAAGGCACAAGTTAAAAAAAATCACTTTATTACTATCCAGCTATAGGTTAGTGATTTTGTGTTGTGGTTTTGTGTTAGTTTTCTGTGAATGTAGATCAGTATTAAAAATTAAATTCTTTTTCCATTTAATTCCAAACATTATCATTTACATTCATTCATGTTTTAGTTTGGGTTGCAAAGTTAAATTAGTAGTGTGATTTAGTTTTATACTGATTTCTTTTAATTTTAGTTTTCCTGGGATTTATTTCCCTCTTTCAATATTTAGTTTTAATACAAGGTTTCTTGTAAACGTTGTACCTATTTATTCTGCAAATTTTGTATATAAAATGTGTGAATAGAAAACATATATATTAGGTATTTGTTAATGAATTTTATTTTGTAGTTTAGACTAGAGCCCCCCATCGGCTAATGGATTCGTAAAACCCATCAGGGTGAGTTACTTCAAACGGCTTAGGTTACTTAGACAACCTCGGAACAGACTCTCCCTTCAAGTTGATGAGCATTCACATATGCCTGTCAACAATCTTTCATTGGAAAAACCTCATCCTTCATCAAAGATTCCTCTGATTTTATTCAAAAAATGAAGCATCTTCATCTTGACGAACAAGACATTATGGTTAGTTTTGATGTTGTATATTTTTTTACTAAAATTCTCATTCATGAAGCCTTTGACCTTATATCTAAACTATTTGACCCTGATACCATCAACCTTATTAAAGTCTGGCTCACCTCTATATTCTTCACCTTTAAAGGGATTTTCTATGAAAAAAATGAAGGTATAACCATGGATTCCTCCTTATCCCCCATGGTCGCTAATATTTTTATGGGAAATTTTGAGACCTTAGCCCTAAACAAGTTTCATCTTAAACCCACACGCTAGTTTTGATTTGTAGATGACACCTTCATCATTTGGCCTCATCAACATACCTCCTATATCACTGTATTTAACCATATTAATATCATTTCCCTCAATATTCAATTCACTATGGAATTGCAAAAGGAAAACTCTCTTCCCTTTTTATATTTTCTCATCTCCCATCTTCTTGATGGTTCCCTTACCCATCACGTGTATTGAAAAAAAGACAAATATCGACCAATACCTCCATGCCCATTCTCACCATCACCTAACCCAAAAATATGTTGTTTTAAAAACTTTAGTCACTCAAGCCATCTGAATCTTAACTCCTCAATTTCTCAAGAAGGAAAAATCCCACATGACTAAGGCCCTTGTGGCCAATGGTTACTCTATCTCCCAAATCAATAAATTCTTTTTCTCAACATGTCACTTTAAGTACAAGAGTCCTCCCTCCTCTTCTTCTCCCCTATCTCACATTTCTTTGCCTCATATACAAGGTACCACATATCATATTTAAAAAAAATTGGCCGAAAAGAATATCAAAACCATTTTCAAACCTTGTAAAACCCTTAAGAAATTATTCAAAGCCGCAAAGGACAAATCTGACTCGATGTTTGGCCCATGAGTCTACCGAATTCCTTACTCATGTGCAAGTCTTGCATAGGCCAAACCGACAGATATTTTAAACCCAATCTTAAAAATATTATAGCTGACACTACCCACAATCGGATCAGTAAGTCAATTATTGTTGAACACTCCTTTCAATCTAATCACCCAATTTTTTTTACCAAACCAATATATGGCCCAAGTGCTACGGGGAAAATCCCCCTAAACTGGGTCTAAGGAATAGGTACAACAATAACTCCCTTAAAAGATTGATCTACCTTTATTCTATCCCAAAACCATCTAAACTAAGTGATAAGAGAAAGAGGAAAGAGAGGGTTAATGAGTGCACCTTCAATCCTTACGGTTGATGTAGACCTCTTCCACTTGTTTTTGCCTCCTAGATCACAAATCTCCTCCCAAAACTGACCTGCAAGGGGTTAAGAATACAATGCAACAACATATACAATCTCTAATAATTACTTTAAAAGCCTAAATATAGATATAAATGCTCAAATTGACAAGAACATGTAAACATAGGGTTTTGGGACAAAGATAATCTCTTTTATTCAAATTCAAGATAAAAAAAGGTTACAACCTTTGCTGGCGACCGCTCTACGAACCAAGTCTGGGCTCCTCTGTTGTGGCTCCAAGTGCATCAACCCCACATTATATTCTCACAACCAACATACCATCAAAGGAATGAGGAAGTGTTGCATATGGAGAATAGTTGGAGGGGAAAGTTGAGGCTAAAACTCAAAACGAGATGAAAATCTTGGGCAATGAAAGGGAAAGGATTTTGGCAGAGTTTTCTTATTCTCTTGTTCATGTGTCTAAATGACTATCCAAGACCTCTTTTTATATGACAAAAATATGATTATTCGGTTTGGAGACGGGCTACAAATGGTAAAATGGTTAGGAAACCCTTCATAGCCCGTAAACTCCATCAAATTCTGCGCAATTTTATATTTTTTTCAACTTTTGGAGGTAAATGCGGGCTAACTAGCATGCATCACATGTGTGTAGATGGACTAAATAGCATGCAACACACATGTGTACGCATGTTATTAGTGCAACAGGGTGCGCACACTATCCAAAAAAAGGTTTTTTAGAAGGAATTCTCAGTAGTATTTTTGGCAAAGTATGCAAATGGATGGGTCAACATCTTGGACGCACCGATGTGGCATTATTTGACTATAGCACCGAGCACCCTATTATTCTTCCCATATCATTTTAGAAGAACTATAAATTGAAAACACCCCAATAATTTCAATGGCATGAAAATGGATACAAACTTAGCCAATCATGAAATCCCATCAAACATTGCCTCAATCACTAAATCCATTTTCTCTGTAAAAAAAAAAAAAATGTATAACTATTCCATTTATCTTATTAGTTTAATTTCATCATTATATCTTTAAATTTCCGTTCTTCTCTTACCATTACCCTTTTGGGTTTTTTCTTAGTTGACCCCGTATTATTTATTATGGCTTTACCTTTCTTTATAATATATTATTACAAGTCTTTATTTCTTCTTTAATTCATTTCCTACATATTTTTAGTACTAGTATTCTTATATTTTTATGGTTTATTTTTCGATTTAATTTAATTATTATTTTTCATATTTCCATTTTACATGAATGCTTGTTAAAAAAATTCTAAGAAGATTATAATATGGTTTTTCCCTCTCACTTTTATCATATTTAGGTATAAATCACTTTTATCATTTTTAGGTGTAAATTATTTCTCAGGCAAAGTTAATCTAAATTTTCTCAACACTTGTTTTTAAGATTTCTTATTTTAATTTGGTATTATAACAATTAACTTGTGAGTTAGATCATGATTTTAATATTGTCAATGATCAATTTAATATCAAAATTTCTCATCAAGATTTTTTTATTTTAATATTTTTTCAACAATTATTTTCTTATTCTTACTCTATAAATATATTCTCCAGTGTACTCTTCTCAAATATTTCAGCTTCTTTTGTTTTTTTTAATGATGGGTGAAGTGTCCACCACAAAAATTGACATTTTAAAACTTTCAAGATACTTTAAATCTAAAAATTGTGACCAGAATTATGGCTCAATGTGAAAACATACAGTCACATAATCTTAAATTAATATAATAAATTAAATTAATTATTTTACACCTTTTATGAGTGGGCCTAATCCTTAAGAACATGTGTGATGATTATTATTATTATTATTACAAGAAAGTGGTTTATATATTAAGGAAGCAGTGGTGTGACCACTTTGAGAAAAACTACAAAATTCAGACATGCATCATGTGCATGAGATTCAAGATTACAAGTAAGACTGCCCTGATATAAAGCCTAGGAATTCCCATACCGTTCTAGAATCCAAAAATTGGCTAAAAACAGGCTGAGAACCTTCTTACAGTGTGTCTTCCTGATATTCAGAAAGATGTTATTTTCCTGCTTACAATGAATTTGCCAGAGAACCAAAAAAGGGCTAGTTTCAAAAGTGAAGAGTAGCATAATTAAACCTTCTTGTCTGGGATGGAGGAACCTGCACTCGGAGAAGCCTTCGAACCTACATCTGTCTGGCGATTCGATATGATGGCTTGAAGCTCCAGCTTTTCGAGTCGTGCCTCCAATTCAACAATTTTTCTATTAGTTTGTTGTGTTGTATATGTAAGGGCTTCGATCGCTTCCTCGCTGAGCTAGATTAAGTCTTCTTCAACCATCTCGAATCTTCGGCCACCTTCCCCATCAAAACGAAGCATAAATCCTCTATGCGCACTAAGAGTTCACTTTAGCTTGTGTATTTCAAGTTCCAGAGAGGGGAGAGGGTTAGGGGGGCAGGCGAAGTTGGAACTGGAAGCCATTGAGGGATCTAGGGGATTAACTGAGAGAAAATGCAAGGAAAGGGACCAGGCAGCATCAAATGAGCAAGACAGGAAAAAACAAGCCTCTTCCTTCCATGATTTATCTCCCTCTCGAGCGTGTGTCACCATGGAACGAATGGGCCTCACTCAAGCGCCATGCGGGGAGGGGATGGGCTCGGTGCAGGGCGGCATGAGGGACGTGAGGGAAGGATCATGCGAGGATAGGTGAGAGGACATGAGTTGAAAGATAAAGTACCATCATGCAGGGGAGGGGACGGACATGAGTGACAAGAGGGAACTTCCACGATTCAAGTCACGAGGAATATTCGAGTGCCACCTGCCTCGAGATTTCCAGTTGATCACCCGCCATGTGCCATTACGTGAGAGGGTCGAAGAACATGGTCCCATTGAGGGAGAGATGACCCTTTATCAAAGGGGTGGTTTCTTTTGCAGCCTGGTCTGCTTCGCCATTCAGTTGATGGAGCACATGAAAAAATTCGATCTTTTGGAAAAAAATTGCAAGCCGCGATATTTTCTTGAAGATTTGATGGAGTTTCATTTGATTTGGCAGCGAGTTGGTGACCATAGCTTGGATTAAAATCCGAGTCTCCTATCACTGTAATTTCCTTGATAGCTATCTTATGGGCTTGGGCAAGTCCTTGCCAAAGACTTATAGCTTCTGGGATGTTGTTGGTTTATTTTCCTAACTTGCAAGAGTAGACTAGTTCCTAGAATTCAATGGGGTCATAAATAACCCCACCTCCTCCTACTGCCCCTAGATTTCCTTTCGAAGCTCTGTTAAAGAAAAGGATATGTTTGTGATGAGTGCGTCTCCATTCTTCGAAATCCTCATGTTTCTTGCACAATTCCCAGGGTTCATAGAGCATGGGAGGTAGTAGGGAGGGATTTAGATCTGGAGCGAGACTATGAATCCATGCTTCTTCAGAGGGGGAGAGGGTTTGGAGATTGGTGTTTGACCAAAGGAAGGAAAGGCAATCACCCAGTAAGGCTTTGGATTTGGTAGAAACGTGGGTGGGGATGGAGGACTGGCTTCTGAAGATTCAGGAATTTCTTTCAAGCCAAATTTTCCATAGGATAAATTTAGGGAGGGTCATCCAGTAGCATTTAATTTAAGTCTTGGAATTGAGAGGGAAGGGGCAAAAGGTGGTCTAGTTTTTTAGCAGAGTGGGAATATCTGGAGGGAATTGGCCTGTCGGGGCCCACTCTGGTAGGGCATTCAGCCAAACTTCTTTTGAAAAAGGATAATTAAGGAGCAGGTGGTCGGTTGATTCTTTGTGGGATCGGCAGAGAGGTCATCTCGAGGGTCCTTCCCAGCCTTTCCTCCATAGATTATCACCTGTTAGGATACTATTATGGGCTAAGGTCCAAATGAAGAAATCCACTTTGGGCAGACTTTTGAATCGCCAGATTTCTTTCCATAATGCCGAATTTCCTGGGGTCTGGGGCTAAGTTGTGAGGATTTTGTAGTCGGTTGTTGCTTATAGTTCACTAAATTCATACCCCAACCTCACTGGTCCCTAAGTATTTTGGAGATTTGGGATTTCCCTTGAAGTAAAGTGAGCAACAACTCTTTTTCCACCTAAAGATAAAGAAGAAAGACAGGGAAGTTCCATCTTGCCCAATATTTGGATCCATCGCTTTGCCATTGGGAGATATCCCAAAGGGTGTTGATATTTTGAGATTTTAGAAAGGTTTTTAGAAGCTTTGTTCCTGGAGTGTTGTCTATCGTGGGGTCCCCCATTATAGAGTCTTCCCAGATTTGGATTTGCTTCCCATTACCTGGGATCTAGGTAAGAGTCGGAGAAAAGAAGGCATGCACTTTTGAGCAAATAGAAAAGATAGGGGAGCCATGAGTAGTTTTAGGCGGTGAGTTGAGACATCGTATCCTCGAGGATGTGAAGTATTTCTTCCATATCATTGTTTTGCACCAAGATCTCCTCCCTGAAACTACGTTCCAAAGAAATTTTTCTCCTAGGGCCAAATTTTGGGAGTGCAGATCGCAGAGCTGAAGGCCACCTTCAAGGAGGGGACAAGATATTTTTCCCCCAGTTGACCAGTGGGAGCTTGTTGTCATTGTTTTTCCCTCCTTTCCAAAGACAATGACGCAACAAGGCTTCGATTTTGGAGATAATGCCATTTGGAGCCAGCAAGATTGAGCATTGATAGATTGGAATGCTTGAGAGGACGGATTTTATGAGAACAAGCTTATCTATTGGGTTTAACCAGCTTGAACCCCAACCGCTTATTCTAACTTTAAATTTATCGACTAGAGGTGTCGAGCAGGAGGATTTGGCAGAGGCTTTGAAAATGGGGACTCCTAGGTACTTAAAGGAATCCCATTGAGTTTTGCCTGTTATTCCCAGGATTCGAGTGATGTCATTCATTTCCCTCGGAGTGCAATTCCATCCATGGATTTGACTTTTTCCTGTAATTGATTATTCTACCCAAAATGGCTTGGTACTTGTCAAGCTCGACTTTGAATTTGTTGGCCGACCAGGTGCTTGTGCTTCCAGGTAGGATGGTGTCATCAGCGAACTGAGCGTGATTGATGTCTCTAACCCCTCTGGATATTTGTGGTCCCATTAGTTCTTGAATATGTTGACTGTGGTCTAGTTTGAAACTCAACATCAAGACCTGTATGGCATAGAGGAGTGGGGAGAGAGGGAAGCCTTGTCGTAGACCTCGAGAGGCTTGAAAGAATCCAGTTGCTCGACCATTGACTAGAGGTTCTATCCAAGGTATTCCAATGAACGTTTTTGTCTAGTTGATAAAAGATTGATCAAACCCAAGCCGATGCATTATCTGGTAAAGGAAGCTATGCCTTACCCTGTCAAAGGCACTTGCAAGATCCAGTTTGATTATCATGCCTTTTTCTTTTCGGGTTTGGCTAGAATGGATGGCCTCCTAGACAAGGATGATATTGTCATTGATGTTTCTGCCTTTGATGAAGCCTCCTTGATCATCCGGGATAATTGCAGGTAGGATATTTTTTAGCCCGGTGGCCATGATTCTAGTGATAATTTTATAGCCAATGTTGGAGAGGGAGATTGGTCTAAAACGGTCGAAGGAGGCAGATCCTTTTTCCTTTGGGATGAGGGTTAGGACAGTGGAGTTGGTGCTACCTCCAATTTTGTTGCAGGATTGTGACTTTTGAATCATTCTATGAAGATCGTGCTTGATAATTTTCCATCATACTTTGATGAAGCGAGCAGTGAAGCCATCTGGACCCGGGGCTTTATGAGGCTCCATATTTGCTATGGATTTTTTGATTTCTTTTTTGGAGATCGGGGCTGTGAGGGATAGATTGTCTTCTATGGAGACCCTTTTAGGGATTAGGTTTAGGACATCACAGGTGATGGCTTCTGGAGGAGGTGGCTCTTCAGAGTAAATATTTCTGAAGTGCTCATGGGAAACATGTTTAATGCCCTCGAAATTGGAAAGGGTTTTCTCTTGTAAGTGGATTTCTTTGATGGAGTTGAACTGCTTTCATCCTTCTGCCTGATTATGGAATAAGTTTGTTTTTTTATCCCCTGATTGAAGTCACAAACTTCTTGATTTCTGTCGCCAATAGTCCTCCTCCTGGTGACAGGCCTGATGGAGATTTTTGTGAAGTTGTTGTTCTTTTTCCAAAGAGTTGGGGTCTACCGAAAGGATCTCTTCTTGGATTTAGTGTTGTTCCAGGGCTTGTTGCACCTCCACCCTCTTAAGAAGAGGGGTTTTGAGAGATTTTTCCCAGGCTTTAAGGGCTGCTTTGAGTTTCCTTAACTTCTCTTCCCAGACGAAGAAGGGAGGTCCCGTTATTGCTTCCTTCTAGGCTGAGGAGACAATTTCTAGAAATCCTTCATGTTGGATCCAAGAAGGGCTAAAGAGGAAGGGGATGGGGCCTATGTTGCGTTCTTGGGAGATTGTTAAAAGGATAGGTTTGTGGTCCGAGGCATTAAAGGGTAAAATAGAGGAGTCCAGAGTGAGGCCGAGGAGGAGGACAAAGTGTTGGAAAAGGAATCTATCAAGTCAAGCTGTGATGTGTCCCAGACCTATTATTTTATTGGACCAAGTGAACAGTCCTTTGGGGGGTTTGATATCTTCCAGATCCTAGTCCAATATTAGGTCATCAACGATTTCCTTAAAAGGGTCTCTGATGGGGGTTCCCCCTTTTTTTTCATGGGCACTTAGTGTGAGATTAAGATCCCCTGCTAGGATGATATTCTCCGAGCGAAGTAGTTGCAGGCGATCTTGGATAGAGTTCCAACAATTTATTTTTTCTGCATGAAGGAATGGGGCATAAATGTTGAAGAGGCTTACCTGAAGGCCTCTATCTTTTTGACGTAGGATTGTGAGAATCCAATGTGAGTTGGTGTAGGAGTGGATCAACTCAATTTTGTTAGAGTTCCAAAGGGTTCCCAATCCGCCTAAGGCTCCTTGAGAACTTATGGCTAATCTGTCGCTTGAGTTCCGAAAGGAATTTCTGATCTAGAAGAATTGTTGCTCTTCCATCTTGGTCTCCTAGATTAGCAGGACATCTGGGGTGGCTATGCGCATTAAGTATTTCGTTGTTTCATCTTTCTTTTTTCTCCCAAGACCTCTGCAGTTCCAGGAGACAACTTTCATTACTTACCTTTGTTGGTGGTGGCTGCTCCTTTATGGAACTACCCTTGTTGCCTCATTTTTCTTGGGTTGATCAATCCGTCCAAGGTTGATTGTCCACCCTGCAACTTATCTTTGTAGGTTTCTGCTTCTCTGCGTTCCTTTGTTGATTTCCTGCCTCTCTTTGAGGTTTTCTTAGTGCTTTGTTTTGGATCTATTTCCCCTTCCTCTTCCTCCAATAGATATTCCTTTGATCCCTGGTCTAGCTAGACTATCTCCTAGGGGAGGAATGTATTGGACGAAGGGATAGGGTCATTTATTTATTTTTCTATCAAGGGTGACATGGAAGGAGGATCAGTTTCTGGGATGTTCCTTTCAATTTCTGGTTCTTCCAAGGCAGAAAAGTTGTTACCAGTTTTAGGCTGTGTTTTTTTTTAGGGATCTTTCTTTTTGGGTGATGGGGGGTTTGGATCTTTTACATCTCACCTCGGACCAATTTTTTTTTCCTTATGTCTTTTGGGTTGCTTCCATCCTTCATCCAAGTCTTTTCCTTGCTGGGTTTAGGGGAGTTTTGGGCAGTTTTTCTGGAAATTCCCATACTTGTGGCAATGTCTGCATTTAAATGGAAATTGTTCATAGTCTAGCTTCTAGTAATGTCAGCAGTCACCTATAGTCAATTTTATTGCTTCCAGTAGACCAGCTTCTAAGTTAACCTCAACACAAATACGTGCACATGAGTATTGAGCTTTGGGATTATTTTTATCGATGTACTTACCAATCATGTTGCCAATGGCCTGCATTGAAGAGGTAGACCAGCAATGGATTGACAGATTAGGGAGTCTGATCCACACCGAGATCGCCTTGGGTACGTCCAACGCCGGGTCAAAGTCAGGCATTCAGCGGTTGAGGTACATTCCTTGGGGCCCCATGAAGTACGGCCCATTTCTGAAAATTAGATCTCGGTCGTCTTTGGAGATGAATTCAAAAAGAAAAAAACCCCGTCCAACTGCATAGCAGGTGACACTCCTGGTGATCAGGGGCCGCTAGTTCTTCTAGATCTAGTTTTCAATGGTGCATGGCGAGGACCAAAGCCCGACGAACTAATCCACCAGGGCTCGATCTGCCAACGACATCGTTATCTGCATAGGTTGGTCCAAGGGAGATTAACAGAATTCCGTCCAACATTTTAACAAACTTGGAGGGCGGATCAGTGGCCGACAGTTTGCCTTCAACAATGAGCAGTCATTTGAAGGCAGTTGCGTGAGGGAGAGGCGGCGACTCCTCGCCCCTATCAGAGCTCATGGGAGTAAGAGGGAAGACCTAGCTTTCAGGAGCTAGGGTTTGGAGGGTCTCTCAAAAGAAAAGGTAGTTGCGTGAGGGAGAGGCAGCGGCTCGCCGCCCCTATCGGAGCTCATGGGAGCGAGAGGGCAAACCTAGCTTTCAAGAGCCAGGGTTTGGAGGGTCTCTCAAAAGCAAAGCTTATTCTTCTTCTTGCGTGAGGGAGAGGTAGCGGCTCGCCGCTCCTATCAGAGCTCATGGGAGCGAGAGGGTAGACCTAGCTTTCAAGAGCTAGGGTTTGGAGGGTCTCTCAAAAGAAAAGATGATTCTTCTTCTTCTTCTTCTTCTCCTTCTTCTTCTGGGAGTGAGAGGGTAGACCTAACTTTCAGGAGCTAGGGTTTGGAGGGTCTCTCAAAAGCAATGATGATGATAATGATGATGATGATTTGAGAGGGTAGACCTAACTTTCAGGAGCTAGGGTTTGGAGGGTCTCTCAAAAGCAATGATGATGATGATGATGATGATGATGATGATGATGATGATGATGATGATGATGATGATTCGAGAGGGTAGACCTAACTTTCAGGAGCTAGGCTGCTGCTTCTTCTTCTTCCTCTTCCTCTTCTTCTTCTTCTTCTTATTTAAAGCCATGGCTAATACAATGCCAGACTGTTGTGAGAGCTTTTACAATGACACTTAACACAGAAATTACTTCTCTTCATCCTAGTTCCAATTGTTGTTCAGTTGGGCCATTTTAGCCTCCAATTGTTCCATTCTTTCGTCAAATTCTTGCTGAGGATTCTTCAGTTCTTTGTGAATCTTGTCCAATTCTTCGGCAAACCCAATTTTCATCATGGAGATGTCTGATTCCAGCTGTTCTAGCCTGCGTCCACCTTCCACATCCAGATTTTCCAAGAAGTCTAACTGGTGTTGTAGCATCTGCTGCAAATTGGCAAGGGTTTTATCCATCTCCTTCAATCGATCTTCTGTACTCATTGTCCCTTTGGAGGAAGACGCCATCTTCCCGCTTGCTTTCCCTTCGCATGCCTGGAGTTGCTCGCTCTGGTTCCTTGCCCTCTCTTTGTGCCTGCGCGTCTTGCAGATCGATCCGTGAGTTGGGATGTGAGGGGCCCGAGCTCCCTTTATTTCTTTTTTGCCTTGGCTCATCATTATCTTTGGGAACTCGGTGAGCCGCGCGGATCTTGTGTCTGCCTCCAAACTTGGGCGCGTTTTCTCTTGGTACTTGGCTGGGCCTGTTTGCCAATCAACCCAAATATTCCTGTCTTCATGCCCGATTTTCTTAGATCCCTTGTACCTGCGCGATTCAGCATTTGGGTGAGAGTGTAGTGTCTGCGTGGGATCATGGGATCTCCACTCGTTCCAATGTGCCATTAACTGACAGAGTACCTTCCTCCAGGAGCACGCCTTGATTGGATGCTTGGTCAGCACTGCAATTTTGGTCCCTTAACACATGATAGAAATGACAGGAATTCAATTTACTTGATATAAGTCGAATTTTGTCAAGAAGGTTGTTTAGTTTTACACTTTGAGAATTGGATCTCTTAACCATGGCCTGTATTATAATTCTTGAGTCACCTATCACTGTTAAGTCCAGGATTTTGAGTTTTAATGCCAATTGCATTCCTTGCCAGAGAGCCAATGCCTCAKCCCTGTTGTTAGTTTCTATGCCGAGCCCAAGTGCATACTGCGTAACTTTGTCTTGATTGGGTTCTTCAATTGTGCCTCCTCCTCCGGAGGGCCCTGGGTTCCCTTTCGAGGCCCCATCGAAATGAAGAATAGGAGTTTTCATTTTACATTTCCAATTGACAAAGTCGTTTCCCCTTTCCCTGATCTCCCAGGGTTCTTTGTTGAGATGAGTTCAATGTGGGCGTCCTAGATCTGGGACATTGAATTGAGCTATCCAGTTCCTCTGATCTTCATCCAGATTGTGAAGCTTGACTGTGGGACTGAGATGAGCAGCCAGCTCCCCCATAGTTTCTTGAATTTTGGTGACCAATCTGTCTTCCCTTAAGAGACTGTCCCTAAAAATTCTATGGTTTCTCTCTAGCCAGAGACTCCAGAGGGCGAGCTTTGGTAACAATCCCCATATCCAGTGTGTTTAGTTCTTTTTTTTGCCGGCAAAGGGACACATGGAGTCCCATTGGAGGAGAAGGCTTGTTACATCAGTGGGGAATCTGGTGATTAGCTGGGGTCTTGTCATTTGCTTCCAGACTTCTTGGGAGTAATTGCAATTAAGAAGGAGGTGATCGGTTGTTTCTTCCTCTTGACGGCAAAGTGGGCATCTAAAGGGCCCCTCCCAGCCCCTTCTTTTGAGATTCTCCCTCGTTGGGATGCTCTTATGTGCCAAGGTCCAGATGAAGAGGTCAACTTTTGGAAGGGAGCGGTAATTCCAGACTGCCTTCCACAGGGTTGTATTCGGTAGAGCAGTGGGGACTGAATTGAGAAGTTGGTATCCTTCAGCTGTGGTATAAGCCTGAGCTTTCCTACCGCAACCTCGCTCGTCTTTTCCTGCCTTTTTTAGCGGAGCTTTCCCTTGCAGAAGTTTCTTGAGAGCAGCCCATTGTCTTTCTAAATTGGCGGGTTTGTTTGGGGTTGCCCATCTTTGCCAAAGATGGGGCCTTTCTGCTTCCCAATCTGAAATGTCTGAAAGAGTTGAGAGATTTTGACTGTCCATCCATATTTTAAGGTCTTGGAGTTCTTGGTGCTGTTCTAGTGGAGGATCGCCCATTATCGAGTCTGTCCAGATTCTTATTTTCTTTCCACTTTTTGGAATCCATGTTAGGTGGGGGGTGAAGAGAGGGATCACCTTTTTGCAGAGTGCAAAGATGGGAGAGCTTTTCCCTTCCTTGCATGGGAGCTCTAAGCTTCTATCCCGAGAACCTCAGAAGTATTTCCTCCATAGGGCTTTCTTGCTCCAAGTAATCTTTCCAGTTACCATTTTCCATAGAAGCTTTGCCCCTAGGGCCAGATTCTGAGTCCTTGTGTTCTTCAGGTTAAGGCCTCCTTCCATGTAGGATTTTGTGGCTTTTTCCCATTTAACTAAATGCAGCTTCTTCTTATCTTGCTTTCCTCCTTCCCAGAGGAATCGTCGTTGAAATGCTTCAAGACTTTGAATGACTGTGGCTGGGGCGAGAAGCAACGAGCATTGATAGATTGGGAGACTTGCTACTACATCTTTTATCAAGACTGTTTTCCCTGCTAAATTCAGCCAGTTAGCTCCCCAAGTTGAGAACTTTCTTTTTAGTTTTTCAGTTAGATGGCTCCAGTGAGAAGCTCTTGGTGCAAACTTGAAGATTGGGACTCCTAAATATTGAAAATCATCCCATTTTGTATTCCCCTCCATCCCGAGAACGCGAGTGATTCTCATCATTTCATTTGGAGTGATGTTCCATCCATAAATGTTGCTCTTGGCCAGATTTATTTCGCTGCCTGAAGCTTCTACATAGGCGTCCAGCTCTTCCTTAATTTTTTTCGCTATGATGGGGCTTGCCCCTCCCAGCAGCAACGTGTCGTCTGCAAACTGGGCATGGTTGATATCTTTCACTCCTTGTGTTATGCTTAGTCCCATGAGGTCTTTATTTATTTGGGCGTTTTCCAGCTGGTAGCTTAGAGATGAAGCTTGAAGCGCATAGAGCAGAGGCGAAAGAGGGCAACCCTGCCTTAGCCCCCTGGAGGCTTTGAAGAAGCCAGAGACCTTCCCATTTACCAGGGGGGATATCCAGGGGGATCCAATGCATGCTTTAATCCAGCTTATGAAGTGCAAATCAAATCCAAACTTGTTCATTACTTCAAACAAAAAGGCATGTCTGACTCGATCGAAAGCATTAGCAAGATCCAGTTTGATCACCATTCCTTATTCTTTCCTTAGCACGCTGGAGTGGATCGCCTCTTGGACCAAAATGATGTTGTCGGCAATGTGCCTTCCCTGGACGAAACCTCCTTGGTTTTCCGGAACAATAAGAGGAAGCGTTGTCTTGAGGCGATTATCTATTACTTTGGCAATTATTTTATAGCTTGTGTTGCATAATGAGATTGGCCTGAATCTGTTGAAGGAGATCGCTCCCTTTTCTTTCGGAATGAGGGCTAGAAAAGAGGAGTTGGTGCTTCCTCCCAACTTGCTGACCTTTTGTGATTTCTGGATCATTTTGGTTAAGTCCTTTTTTATGGTTTCCCAACAATGCTGATAGAACCTGGCAATGAACCCGTCTGGGCCCGGAGCTTTGTCGGGATTCATTTGTTCAAGGGCCTCCTTTATTTCTTGTTGCGTTATCTCACTTGTTAGCTTACTGTTGATGTCTACATTTATTAGTTTTGGAATCAACGAGAGGGGGTATGCTTGCTGGTCTAACTCCACATCCTTTGGGGCTGTATATAATTTCTCGAATGTGTCATATGCTACTTGTTTAATTCCGTCTGGATCTGCTATTATTTTATCCTGGACCTGCACTTATGTAACTGCCTTGTAATGTTTTCTTGCCTCTTCTTGTTTGTGGAAGTAGGTTGTGTTTCAGTCTCCTTCTTGCAGCCATAAACTTCTAGATTTTTGCCTCCAATAATTTTCCTCCAATCTGCAAGCTTGGTGCCATTGTCGTTGGAGGTTGTCCTCCTCTTTCAAAATTTCCGGAGTGATCTCCTTTTGTTCCATTATCAGCTGATGTGATTCAAGAAGTCCTTGGGCTTCTAGGCGAACTGTTGTTGGGCTTGGCTGATTTTTGGCCCAAGCCTTCAGTGCATATTTCAGCATTTTTATTTTTTCCTCCCATACATGGGATGCTGACCCTTGGACTGTAGTGGCCCATGCTTTTTTGACAACATCAGCAAATCCTTTATCATAGATCCAATTTGGGTTGAATCTGAAGGGAATGGGCCCTTTGACTTGCTCTTTCTTGATTTCTAGACGAATTGGTTTATGGTCTGAGGCACTGTGGGTCAGAATTTCTGTTTTTGCCTCAAGTCCTAGCACCAGGAAAGAGCTTTGTACAAGGAACCTGTCTAGTCTGGCAGCGATGTGACCTGGGCCAATTCTCTTATTTGTCCACGTGTAGCGACCTTTGGTGGGTTTTATATCTAGAAGGTCCCATGCGGCAGCTAAGTCTTCTACCCATTCTCTGGTCGGATCTCTCACGATCGAGCCTCCCCTCTTCTCATCCTGGGCCAACGTTACATTGAAATCTCCTCCAAGAATAATATTGGAGAGGTTGTTTTGCTGGAGATAGGTCTGCAAAGAATCCCAACAGTGATTTTTTTCCCCTAATAGTTGTGGAGCATAAATATTAAATATGCTTACCTGACATCTCATGCTTTTGTGGTGAACTTTGGTATGGATCCAGTGCATGCAGATATGGGAGCTGATCATGTCGATTCTGGAGGCGTCCCATAGAGTACAAATCCCTCCTGAAGCCCCCCGTGCATCCCCAACGACTCCTTGACTTCCTTTCCAAACGTTCGATAGGGTTCTGAGCACATCTTGCTGGTTCATTTTGGTCTCCTGGAGCAGTAGGATACTAGTTTTCGAAGATTTGAGGATATCTTTCAGAGCTTCTTCCTTTTTTTTGCTGCCCATTCCTCTACAGTTCCAGGAGGTTATGATCATCAGGAACCTTGGGGGGGAGGGGTGGCCTCCTTGGGAGGCTTTGATCTGCTTCCGCGTTTGATGGCCAGTGAACGTCGATTTGATGGTGGATTGTGATCCACTTAGTACAGCGTTGTAGGCTTCTTGGTTCCTTTCATCAATTTTTTATTTCCGTCCTCTTCCTTTTTTCTTTGGGGAGATCCAAATTTCATTTCCTTCCTCTGATTCACTGCCTATCTGAATCTCCCCGTCCTCTGCATTCTGATGGACGTCCTGCTGCTGGGGGGGTTGCTTTGTGTCCCATCTTCTTCTATTGGCGTATTTCCCTTGTCTTCTAGGTGCTGGTCTTCCTGACCTTCCTCAGGGGCTGCCTCATTTGGATCTTGAACACTTTCCTCCGAGTTTTGGCCTAATATCTGAAAGCTATTCTCCTTTCCTGGGGCTTCTGTGGATTTGGATTTCTGTGGTTCTGTCTGCTCTCGTCTCTGGCCTCTTGCTCTGGCTCTCCCTTTCCGGGCTTGCTGCCAACCTTCATCTCCCTCTTTTTCTGTAGTGGTGGGGGTTTTTGGACAATTTCTTTGGAAGTGACCATATTCGTGGCATCCTCTGCACTTAAACGAAAGTTGTTTGTAATCCAACTTTTGAATGTGTTGCCAGGTTCCGACCTTCAGCTTGATTGCTTCTGGTAGGCCAACTTCCAGATCTACCTCTACACAGATGCACGCAGAAGAGTACTGGTCTCTTGGTTCTGCTCGGTCTATGTAGTGCCCAAGACCATTGTCGATTTCCTGAAGGGAAGAGGGGTTCCAGCAGTGGATCGGCAGATTGGGAAGTCTTACCCAGACCAGAACGTCTTTGGGGATTTCTGAGGCAGGGTCGAAGTTCGGGGTCCATCTATTTAGATATAGCCCTTGTGTGCCCATGAAGTAAGGGTCGTTCCTGAAGATCCGGTCTCTGTCCTCCTGGGAAATAAATTCGAAAATGAAATATCCTCGTCCGACCGCGTAGCAGGTCACGTTGTTTGTTATCAGTGGTCTCCAATTTCGTTGAACCCAGTTGTCTGTGGATCTGGAAGAGGGCCAGAGGCCCATGAACTGGCCAATGAGCCCTCGTTCAGAGAGAGATAGGGCGACTTTCATTGGTTGATCAGGGGGGAGATCGATTTCTGGAATGTCCTTCAGTTTCTTGACGAAGCTTGGAGCTTCTAAGGAGGTCGTCTGTTTGCTGCACGCCTCTACCAGACGTCTGAAGGAGGAGGCTGGGGATGGAGGGGGCGGCAGCTCCCCTCCCTGACCTGCCATGGCGGCTCTCAAAACCCTAATGCACCAGGTCGAGCGTATGGATTTTCGTCAGTCTCTTTCTTGGCTACAATTTTCTGTGTTTTTTTTGTTAACCTATACTTAAAAATTAAAAGTTTGATGCACAAATTAACAAACAAAAAAAATATTAATAATTTATTAATAAAAATAAAAATTTTAATACTTATAAATTTTCAAAATTATTAAAATACTGATAAAATTTTAATAACTTATTAATGAAAATAAAATTTTTAATACTCAAAAAATTTTGTACACCATTTATTTATGTATATAAAGTCTTTTAAACTTGAAAGTTGAAATAAGGTAGTGTAAATAAAAATTTTAACACTAATAAAAAAAAATTATACATCATTCTTCACATATTTAAAGTTTTCTTATTTTTATAAAAAATATATAATATAAATAAATTTTTAATATTAATAAATTTATATACATCATTCTTCGAAAAAAGTTTTCTTATTTTTATAAAATATATATATTATATACAAAGTCTTTCAAACATATGTATAAAGTCTTTCAAACTCGAAATTTGAAAGAAGGTACTCTTGGTTTAATATATAAAATGGAGGTTAAATATTATTTAAAAGTATATTATATACTGAGAAATAATGGTTTTTTAAATATAAAGTAAAACCTAAAATTTTATAATAAAAGTTTCACCATCATGGATCTCATAAATCTTATGTTAAAAAATTTGGTCACTTTAGTCATTCAAATCTCCTTTAAATCTCCGTTAAGGCCTTCTTAGTCAATGGATATTTTAGAGCTTTCTTCTCGACTAATTTTAAAAATCCACCTTTCTCTTCCCATCCCTGTTCACTTGTCTTTACTTTACATCCAAGTCATTACTAATTACATTTCAAGAAATTTTGGCCAAAAATATGAAGACCTTTTTCAAGCCATGTAAAACTCTTAAACCATTGTTGAAAATGACCAAAGACAAATCTCACCCTATGCTCAACCAAGGTGTTTACGGAATCCATTACTCAAACCAGACCCTTCAAAGCCAGGCTCAAATGACATAGACCACAAACAAATAGCCAAGTCAACTATTGTGAAACATTCATTAAATCTAATCATCCACTCTGGTTCGACCAAAATAAAATTTTGACATCAACACCTTATTACTCCAATATCATCTAAAAACTCTTGAAATAAAAAAATACCCTAATAATTTCAATCGCCAAAATAACTCAACCAATGTAGAAAACCGCTTATTCATTCATTACCTTGGTCACTAAACTTTCCTTTTTAATCTCATCTTTTCTTCTCCGGTATTCTTCCTACAACCCGCGTTTTTAAAGCTTAACTCTCTTTATTTACTATATGGATCTCCTCATTGCTTTTCTCGAGTAACCATGGGTCAAATCGCGTGCAAAATCCAGGTAACCACACAGTAAATGGTGTTCACACAACGAATTAAATTGACCGATCGAGAAGAAAACACGTGAACTCTGTCCCGGATGGAGCTCGATCTATTTGCATATATATACGCCACCTACTCCACAGCTGCCGGGGGCGAGTTAACACTGGGGTTCCTTCCAACATCGACATCACTAGCTAGGCACTTGCAAACTGACCAACGCCAACAGTTTTTATATTTTACATTAAAAGAACAATTAGAACTGGATACTATCATTTTTCCAAGAAAATGAGTGAGATTGAGTAGCACCAAGATAAGAGGTCCACGGCCATGGCGGCAACGGTGACCACTGACAACTAACAAGATCTGTCCATCGTGGTAGACCAGAAGAAGTTTCACGAAGAAGAGCGTTTGTCTTGCCTTATAGGAGTACAGAAATGCTAAACTGGTGTTTATCGAACAATTCTGTAGTTATGGACCATGCGTTGATAATGGCCGTATAGAAGGAAAACACCCAGTTTGCGAGGAGATGCCCACGTGGATGCAGACAATGAAACTATAAGCGTTATGGTTAGAAAATCCAATCCATTCCTTAAAAAAATTGCAAAATCGCATGAATTCAAAGTAGAATGTAATTACAGAAGCAAGGATATCGGATAAAACACCAATTAGTCACAAGTAAGGGATTTCAACCGTTAATTTCGGATCAGGATGAGGGACGATAGACTCCAAAGGGTATTTGGGAACAATTTCAGCCAATGTAGTGCCGGTGAGAAAGATGGCCTGCTGAAGCATGCCAGAGGCTCTAATAATAACAATGATCACAAT
>JZKD02S0061968.1:352271-369535 GCA_000966675.3 Picea glauca
ATGCCGAGATCACCAAGGGATTTATGTGCTTACTGAAGAAAATCATTCCTTTTTATTAGGACGATGTCGCTCAATGCTCTTTTGCCGCATTAAAACATGCCCTCACAACTGCCCCTCTGCTCCGGCCACCTAACTATAACAAGGATTTCTTATTATCTCTGGCTACAGCAGAGTCAACCATTGGCATGGTCTTAGTTCAGGAAGATGACTTGTTCTCAGAATATGTGATCTATTACCTAATCTGAGGCCTCGTAGGACCGAAACTCAATTATTCTCATATCGAAAAACTTGCATTGGCAGCAGTCCATGTTGTTCAACGGTTATGTCATTATGTTTTGTTTCGCAAGACCATCGTCATTGCTGTCGTGAATCCATTTCAGTACATGTTGACACGACAGGTAATAGGTGGAAAGATCAGTAGATGGATAGTCATCCTCCAAGAGTTTGACTTCGATTTTGTTTCAGTGAAGTCCAAAAAGTCACTGGTCTTCGCAGAACTTATTTTGGAACTTCCGGTTGAGTCAGGTGATCTTGTGCTCGAAGAGTCACCTATCAGAGGAGATATGTTTTTTATTACCTCTTCGGATCCCTGGTACGGAGATATAATTATCTATCTCCAGACTTCGAAGTGCCCCACCTCTGCTTCTCGTGATGAGCGTCAACGCATACGCCATCTGGCTAAGAATTATCTCATACTCGATGATACATTGTATCAAAGAGGTGTAGACTACATCCCGCGCCGATGTCTCACTCACGAAGAAGCAGTTATCGTGCTTAATCTGTTAAAACCCTAATTTGCACCAGACATGCTTACCTGGCATCAGGCCATCTCAAATTCCTTCTTTGCCAAAACACTGTTGAACAAATCTTCTTAAAAACACTTTTTATAAAGGCCCATGCACCCTGCTCTATTATTAAATGCGTGTACACACTCGCTGACCCAAAACAGCCCGCGTGTACCTACAAAAGCACGAAAAAAGGAAAGTTTTTGACATAACACACAACTTTGGGTGAGTTAACTAAACCTTTTGGCCATGGATGGTCGAGGGTTCATCCAAATACCTAGCTTCTTCTAGCCTGTAAAAGAAGGGTTAGGGGTCCCATTTGGAAGAGGAGAATCATAGTAAAGAAACTATACCCATTTGGACATTCCCTTTGTCCCAACCCTTTAGCCTTCCTTGTGCAAATAGAAAGAGAGAGAAAAGAAGTTGGAGGACAGTTGAAGAGGAGCCTAGGACCAGGTTCGTGGAGCAGCGGTCGGCTTCATCATTGTAAATTGATTTGTTGAAGTTAATAATAAAGAGATACTTTTCTCGTCCCACCATATGAGGTTTTTATGATTTATTGTATACTTGTTTATCAAATCTCTAACCCATTAATCTATATATCGAATGCATGTGGAGTTTGTTGTTTGTTTTATGTGAATGCAGATCAGCCTTGGGAGGAGAGCTGCAATCAAAAAACGGTCAAGCGTAAGGAAGGATCTACATCAAATGCCCGTAATAAGGTATGCTCACTTAACTATGTATTTGCTTAAGAATAATGGGGATTAGGTCTGGGACGATGGTAGAAAGTAGATATCTTTAGGTCTTTTCTGCATGCATAATCTAACCCTAAGTGCTAGTCCGTAGAGGGATTTCCCACTCACAACACCTGGCCGAGACACAAGGGAAACCCACTTGCAAAGAAAATTGTTAGATGGATCAGAAATTTTAGCTTGATGTCCCTATTATGTAACATTTATATCAGAAACAAAAGATATCTAAATCAGCATATAAAATCACAAGCTTAACTAACAATATCATCAATGAAATTAGCTATCAATTATGAACTAAGTATAGCACTTTGGGACTGAATAAAGAAAGTTGTTATAAAGTAGATTTTTGTAGTAATATATCAGCCTTATGTCTGTACCATTCAATGATGTACAAAAACAAATTTAACCATTAATAAGTTCCCAAAAATATCCTAAAAGATGTGCCTAGTTTAGTGTGTTAGACTAGCAAAGTTAGGGGGTAAATCTATGGTTAGTTTAGGAGTTAGGAGTAAGTTATCAGCTAGGGTTATGCAGCCCTAATGGTTGTAGTTTATTGTTAATAACAACCAATAAATTAGTAGGATAAGGGAGATTCCCTAAGCGAGGAAGAATCCCCAAGGCATCAAGATCACAATAAGAAAGACATAGATTTAAAACTTGAAGAAATCATGTTTTCCAAGGCAATAATTGTGTTTCTTCAATGCAATAATAAATGACTAGTGCTCTTAATAATTGGATTAATGGGGTCATGCAAAGAAAGAGCTAGATAAGCTACCTCCTTGGGGGTGTAAACCTAATACGAGTTTCTCTAGATAGGGTTTAAGCTAAGAGGGTGTATGCCCTTATAATTCTCTTAGCAAACCCTTGTTTAACCAATAATATGAAGCATAAAATGATGAAGACTATGGTGGGGGCATATGTCCTCATACTTCCCACCTAGATCCTAGAACAATAACCTTGACTTGAAAAAACCGATAGCATAAGAGTAAAAACCATACCAATTTCAAGGAAAATGCTAAGATAATCCACCAAAATAGAAAGAGAGAAGCCTTAAAAGGCTAGCGCATCACTTCATCAACCATTACATCGATACATAACCATAAACAAGAGACAAGAGAGAAAATTTTCCAAAGATAGAAAAAATTCCAGACCAAGTACCTCTCACAAGAGGGAGATTTATGTTCAAATGAAATCTTATGATCTCTTATTTATACAAAATGTCACCAAGGTGACTTATCCACATATTTAGGGGTAAACCACAAGACTATGGCTAAAAAACCTTAATATTTCCCCCTTAACAAAGTAATATTAAACAATTCATTAAAAATTCACTTTTGCACATAAGAAAAACCCTAATTCATATGGACAACATCCCTTTAAGGGACGTTTTGGCACAAAGAGGAGGTCGTTGGTGATGGAGGAGAGTGGAGGGGCTTCCCAAATCCATATATCAAGAAATAATAACATTTTCTTCATGATTCCTTCAAAAAAATTATGTGTCATTGCATGTCACCTCACCACCATGCCCTAACAACCCTAGGTGACGTTATGCTCAAAAAGGAGACATTTTTCCTCTCCTAGGAAAACATTTTGGCATCTGGGGGCTAGGATACATCATCCAAGTCATCTCCAAGGAATTTCAAGTTTGATCTTTCTCATTTGGCATGTACGCCCTTGGCATCCACCTTTGGGCTTCAAGCCCCATGGAAGCCCAAGCTAGGCTTGTTCTTCCAAAATTGTCCACCAAATAGGTCCTGTAAAGACAAATAATCACACCCTCCAAGGATCTCAATTCATAACATCATGATAAGTGAATCCAATCAATGAATAAGCCACCTAATCATGTGCATCAAATATCACTATATCAAACAATTAATTGCTCAAATACATTATGCGAATTGTCAAGCTTAGATATGGTAGGGTTGACGAGGTGTGCTATTGGGTAGATCTTTCCCTAGGTCAAGGAGAGTTTCCAAGAGATCCCTCTCTAAGCCATGTAAAGTGGGTGAGGTGGTTGGGGTCATGACTCAATGGGAATAGGGCTCATACCATACAAGAGGTCGTAGTGTCTCATTCATGGGTGCCTTTGTAGAGGGTGTGCCATACCTTCATCCACAATGCACTTTTTCCAAGCCCATTATTTTCCATTCTTCCATTATTTCATAATTTTAAGGAAAGGTTGAAGGCCACTGCCCTGGCATGGTGTCAAGATAATGGCAATGTCACCCACAATCACCTAGTTTAAATGAGAAGGTTGGCTCGTGATGAGACCCCCTTTCTCTCAACCATGTAACTGAGAGCCATTAGCCTGGCTTGGTGACCAGATGATGGTAATGTCATATAACCACTAAATATTCATGGACATGATAGGACAACTCATGATGAGACCCCCTATCCTTCAACTAACATTTTAAGCATTTTTAATCATATTTCATTGTGGGTCCCCCTTTACTCAAAGATAAGTGTTTCATTGATTTCTTGGGTGATCCTTAGGTGAGGCATATAGAAAGTTCATACATAGGATTTTATCTTTTACCCAACATCAATCCCTCTGGGCCTTCATCCCCTTCTTCCCATAGAATGAGGGACAACCTCTTCTTGGGTCAATACACCCTAAAATCCCAAGAGATAAGGAAATGGGGGGGAATAGTGATGGAAAGTGGTAATAATGGTAAGGAAAGGTATGATGGCTCTTAAATGGAGGTGTTATAACTATGGGAAACTACACCTAATGTCACCTTGATGTAGGTCCTGCACTTGAGGGTGACTAAGGTCACTCCTGGGAGGAGATCTCGGAGACCATAGGGGAAAAGGCAAGAGAAAGGGAATGAATATGGAAATGCCCCTAGAGGTCAAAAAACTAAGTGGAAGAGGTGGGGAAGGAAGATGACTTGTAGACCAAGGAAAGATGCCCAAAAAGTATTGTGCTTTGTCGGATGATTATACTTGCTCGAGACATGAGGGGAAACCAATTGCAAAGCAATTTGTTAGACGGATTAGAATGTTAAGATTGTTTTCCCTATTATGCAGCAGCTATGTCAGCAACAAAAGATATCTAAATTAGCATATAAAATCACAAGGTTAACTAACAATATCATCAATGAAATTAGTAATCAATTAAGAACTAAGTATAGCACTTTGGGACTGAATAAAACAAGTTGTTATAAAGTAGATTTTTGCAGTAATATATCGGCCTTATGGCTTTAGAATTCAATGATGTACAACAGAAAATTTAACCATTAATAAGTGCCCAAAAATAGCCTAAAATATGTGCCTAGTTTAGTGTGTTAGACTAGCAAAGTTAGGGGGGTAAATCTATGGCTAGTTTAGGAGTTAGGAGTAAGTTATCAGCTAGGTTTATGAAACCCTAATGGTTGTATTTTATTATTAGTAATATCCAATAAATTAGTAGGAGAAGGGGGGCACCCTAAGGGAGGAAGAATCCCCAAGGCATCAAGATCACAATACGAAAGAGAGAGATTTAAAACTTGAACAAAACATATTTTCCAAGGCAATAATTTTGTTTCTCCTATGCAATAATAAATGACTAGTGATCTTAATAATTGGGTTAATGGGGTCATGCAAAGAAAGAGCTAGAGAAGCTACCTCCTTGGGGGTGTACACCCTCTTACTCCCCAAGGCAAGTTTCTCTAGCTAGGGTTTAAGCTAAGAGGGTGTATGCCCTTATACTTCTTAGAAAACCCTTGTTTAACCAATAATATGAAGCATAAAATGATGAAGACTATGGTGGGGGTTTATGTCCTTATTCTTCCCACCTAGCTCCTAGCACAATAACCTTGACTTGAAACAAATAATAGCATAAGAGTAAAAAAACATACCAATTTCAAGGGAAAATGCTAAGATAATCCACCACAATAGAAAGAGAGAATCCTTCCAAGGCTAGAGCATCACTTCCATCAACCATTACATCAAAAGATAACCACAAGATCCAAGAGAGACAATTTTCCAAAGATAGTGAAAATTTCAAACCAAGTACCTCTTACAAGAGAGAGAGTTATGTTCAAATGAGATCTTATGATCTCTTATTCATACAAAATGTCACCAGGTGAATTATCCACATATTTAGGGGTAAACCACAAGACTAGTGGTCAACAACCCTAATCTTTCCCCCTTAACAAAGTAATATTAAACAATTCATTAAAAATTCACGTTTGCACATAAGAAAAACCCTAATTTATATGGGCATCACCCCTTTAGGTGACGTTTTGGCACAAAGAGGAGGTCATTGGTGACAAAGGATAGTGGAGGGGCTTCCCAAATCCATATATCAAGCAATGATACCATTTCCTTCATGATTCCTTCAAAACGTCCATGTGTCATTGCATGTCACCTCACCACCATACCTAACCCCCCTAGGTGACATCATGCTAAAAAGGGAAATGGTTTTCCTCTCCTAGGAAAAACGATTGGCATGTGGTGGCTAGGCTACATCGTCCAAGTCATCTCCAAGGCCTTCAAGTTTGATCTTTATCATCCGGCATGCGGGCCCTTGGCATCCACCTATGGGCTTCAAGCCCCATGGAAGCCCAAGCTAGGATTGTTCTTTCAAAACTGTCGACCAACTAGGTTCTGCAAAGACAAATAAGCACACCCTCCAAGGATCTCAAGTCATAACATCATGATAATTGAATCCAATCAACAAATAATCCACCTAAGCATGTGCATAAAACATCACTATATCAAACAATTAATTGCTCAAACACATTATGCAACTTGTGAAGCTTGAATATGGGAGGGTTGGCAAGGTGCCCTATTCGGTAGATATTTCCCTAGGTCAAGGAGATTTTCCAAGAGTTCCCTCTCTAAGACATGTAAAGTGGGTGAGGTGGTTGGGGTCAAGACTCAATGGAAATAGGGCTCATGACATACAAGAGGTTGTAGTGTCTCATTCATGGGTGCCTTTATAGAGGGTGGGTGGTATCTTCATCCGTAATGCACTTTTTCCAAGCCCATTATTTTTCAATATTCCATTCTTTCATAATTTTAAGGAAAGGTTGAAGGCCACTGCCCTGGCGTGGTGTCAAGATAATGGCAATGTCACCCACAAACACCTAGTGGAAATGTGAAGGTTGGCTCGCGATGAGACCCCCTTTCTCTCAACCGTGTAACTGAGAGCCATTACCTTGGATTGTTGACCAAATGATGGTAACAACATACCACTAAATATTCATGGACATGATAGGTCATCTCGTGATGAGACCTTCTATCCTTCAACTAACCTTTTAATCATTTTTAATCATATTTCATTGCGGGTCCCCCTTTACTCAAAGATATTCATTTCATTATTTTCTTGGGTGATGCTTGGGCGAGGCATATAGAAGTTTCATACATAAGATTTTATATTTTACCCAAAATCGCTCCCTCTGGGCCGTCAACCCCTTCTTCCCATAGATTGAGGGACAATCCCTTATTGGGTCAATACACCCTAAAATCCCAAGAGATAAGGAAATGGGTGGGAATAGTGATGGAAAGTGGTAAGTATGGTTGGGAATGTTACGATGGCTCTTCAAGGGAGTTCCTAGTAGCAAACCCATCCCCAAGGAAGATCACTTACTAGGGCACAATGTCAACCATCAAGGTGAAGCAGTGAAAAGGGCATAATGTTCAATCATATATCATGAAATCTAGAGCAATCTAAGATACAACATACTCAAATGGCTTAAATATTAAAATGATGCTTACCATAATATTGATTTGTACATCATGGAGCAAGGCCCACTACCCTCCGAAAGTCAATTGATGTGGTGGATGCCATTTGGAAATATGCGACCATCTGTGGTGGTGAGAAGGGTCTCCATCTATGCAAAAGGGTATTGTTGATCATGTAATCTCTCAACACTCCATATGTACAACCTTAAAGCCTCGAGACATAATCTCCTTAATTATCCAAAAAATGGGATAACAAAATATATTAAAAAAAAATAATATAAAATATAAAACATTGTTTATTTGAATTATATAGTAAACTTATTTATATTACTATGGACATCAGAAATTTCTTCAATATCTCCGTGTGCACCAACTTTAATTATGGAGATATGGAAGATATTTAAAAAAAAACTTTACCCAATATCTCCTCGACAATATTAAATTTCAAAATTATTATATCAAATTTTAAAAAAATTCTTAAATTTTCATTATATTAAATTTTACATATATTATTTAAAAACAAATTTATTTTTTTAAATATTCACCATTGTCATTGTCATTATTTCTTGTTTATTTTTTATAATTTATATTTATATTCCATTTGATACATTTGTCATTGTTTCCTCATTTTTATTTCTTAAATTTTATATTTCATTTTATACATTTAGTCTCATATTTTTATTTTTATTTCTTATAATTTATATTCTATTTATCTCATATTTCCTTCGCACATGATAACCTCGCTTACGATCCAGTCCCTTTGAATCAATGGAAATTTGCTTAACCGAATCGACCTGGAATACCCACACACTGGAATACCCTTCCACATAAACGATATTGAAAACCCACACACTGGAATACCCTTCCACATAAACGATATTGAACCCCGTACGGGAGTTCGAAGGCGGCTACGAGGGCTTCTGCTCGACCAATTAGAAGAGTATCACCCAAATCAAATGGGAGGCAAATGGTTAGTAGATAGAGAAAACGGATGAAGGTGAGAAAAGTTTATTGTTTTCACAATTTCTTTTAAGGTAGATAGAATTGTAATAGTCTATAACATTTAGATGCAATAACTCACAATATGTTAAAATGGTGAATTTTTATTAGCATGTTAAGTAAGAATATGGTAACCTAAAAAAGTTAATCAGGTTGGATCAAATGGAAGGGGAATATGATGTCTTCATTATTGGAATGCTCACTTCATATGAAGAGAGCATTAAAATGGACATGGAGGTAGGAATTCCTACAAATTTCATTCACATGGACATTTAAACCTAGGAATGATTTCTAGACAATTTCATTTTTCTATAGTTTTTATTCTTTTTGCTTATATTCTAGATAGTTCAAGTTCTATCTATTGTTAGATTATCTTTTCCTTGGAAAATACATCTATGGGAAACCCCCAAGAACTTCATATCATTTAGTAGATGGCATTCAATGTAAAGTGGGCCATATAGGCTATTTTCATTAGATTTTATGTTGTTAGTTGTATGGATGTTAAGATAATTATGGTTTTAAAGTTCTCACCCCTAAATGTTCTTCTCTAATGAAATATTTTCTATAAAACTAATCACTTGTTAAAATCAATTATTTTTTTTATTATGATTATTAATTGAAATTAATTAGATTGTTATGATCAAAGAAAGGTAAACATTAATTAAAGAATGGGTATTCCCATATGGAGTTCTCTTGTCACTTTCTCTCAACATTAACTTGACAAGACAATTTCACATGTGCAAAATGCTAGTCTATCCAATTGATACACTTATGCCTTATATATATTCATAAATGTGTGCATACTCCCTTAAATAAGAGTATCAATAACTAATTACTTCTTAAAAATATATATATAAATTTGTGAATAGATAATGTTTTTATCCATGAATAACAATGTCAATATTTAAAATACTAATAGCTATAAAAAAAAATTATAAATATAATTGTATGTTTGTATAACCGTAACAATCGTTAAAATTAAACCTTAAAACAACCTTTAAAAATAAACATCCTTCAAAATAACAATACAATAAATGTGTAATTGAAAGTGTCCACCTCACCGTGAAATAATGGTTATACTTTCCAAAAATAGCGATGTTAAGAGTAAACTTTCTAAGAATGGAACTTTTAGAACATACGTTGTTAAAGCACCTTACACCATGCATGCATGCGTTGGATACCATACCGAACATCTCATTTCACCTCTCGCATGAATAGATATGTTATACTGGCATGCGTTACATAACAATGATGGCTCCAACACACCTTTGTGGGATTGTGGGATAATTAGAATCCAACAAATCTATAGTTTGGAAATTAGCGTTTGATTCAAATTAATATTGGATTAAAGATATTTTTAGGTTAAAATTTGATTATTATTAGTTAGATTTATTTTAAATCCAGGTCTATTAAGTATAGAGAGATCCAATTTTTTAAGATGTAACTTTTTTATTTTTTTTATTTCTTATCAAATTTTATACGATATTTATAATAATTATTTTTTGATTAAGTAGATTTTATTTTTATTATTTTGTTATATATATTTTAATTAAAAAAAAATATTTTTTTTTAAATATAGTTTTATCTAACATAACATAATTTTTAATATAATGCCTCATCTCCCTCCTATTAAGTTTCATCTCCCCATATTAAATTGTATGGCACCAAGCTACTATAAACGTAAGTTGTATGGCACCAAGCTACTATAAACGTAACAATAGACAAAATATTATATTTTATAGTTTAAAAGACAACATGATACTATTAAGTAGGAATGAATTTATTCTCTTATATCCCTTTTTTTTTTTTTCACCTTGTGATGAAACGAAACTTTATTTTGATCTTTGATATATCATTTACCTATCAAAATGATTTTACAAATTGATGATAAGATGTGCATTATTATAATTCAAATTCATATTTTCCATATTTTAATTTTTTATATATTATTTACTTGTCAAAATAATTTTACAATTTAATGGTAAAATATGCATTATTATAATTCAAAGTCATATTTAAAATCTTAAGTGCGTTGATATTATGGTAGTTGCAGGAGGTATTTACTTCCACGTGTAAACAAGTTAGCGCATGAGAATTACTTGTATTAGGTTATTAGCCTCCAAGAGAAGAAGTCGGCTAAAGGAAATGTTATATACTAGAGAATTAGTACCCAGAATGAGAAGTTGGCCCAGGCAATCTACCAGAAATAGTATAAATACAGGAGACCAGTCTTCATTCTAGCCAGTATTCTCAGAACTGTAGAAGCAGCACTTGTGTGCACTGCAGTTGACCAGTTTGTGCACAATTTTGGAGGAGAGTTGTTGTTGTCGCTGCTGCAGCTAGCAGAATTCGGTTTTGGCTTGGACTCTCTCTTGGTTATGGTTTGGACTCTCTGGTCAACTCTTTTTGCTCTTGCTTGGTGCATTATCCTTGGAGAAAGGTGTGCCACCTTTGTTTGGCTATCCAGTCTAAGGTTTTCTTCCGAAATGATTCTCTGCCAAGGTTAAGGTGCTCAGGGGTGGCTTTGGCCTATGGTTGGGTGACAATATTGCTATATTATCTATGGTTAAGCGAGAACATCCATTATATTCTAACAAGTTATGGGCCCACACTATCTTCAAACAGTCTAACCACTGGAAGATAGATTGGGAGGATTTGCTCAGTTGCAATTGTAGTTGCAACAACGAAAACCTAACCCTCCCGTTGAGGCACCTTAAGTGAAGGGATTGACCTAATTTCCGAATAAACTAGTGTTCCCTAGCCTAGCACACCTCTTGGTACTCTTAGCAAGCTAAGATGTCAAGTTTGAGTTTTTGGTCAAATCTAGGGTTGACCAAGTCAAAGCAACCATGACTTACTCTATGAAGTCAAAAAACAAGCTAGAAGGGGATTCTAACTTCAGAGCATGGAAGACAAGGATTGATCTCATCCTTGCCAAGAATAAAGTGTCGGATATCGTGAAAGGAAAGATTATGGAACCAGAGTTTGAAGAAGGAAAAGAGAAGGAACCGCAGAACGTTGCAGTTATAGAGAAGTTCAAAGACAATGACATCAATGCCATGAGTATCATAGTGGATTCTATAAAACATCACTTGATACCCTACGTCTCCCATCTAGATTCGTCTAAGAAGATGTGCAATGCCCTAACAAACCTCTTCTACGTTAGAAACATTGGACAAGTAATAAGTCTGAAGAATGAACTTTGTGACATGAAGATGAATGATGATGACAACATAACATCATACTTCGTAAGAATCTCTCAGTTAAGAGATCAAATACAAGCTATTGAAGAGATCATTTCAGAGAAGGAACTGGTAAATATAGTACTCAATGGTCTTCCCAAGACATGCGATTCATTTTCCGCAAGCATGAACACAAGGAAGGAGTATCCCACATTTGAAGAACTTTGGACTTGCTATGCACAAGAAGAATCAAGGATCAATGCAAAAGAGAAACCCCAAAATAAATACAATGATCAAGCCTTCACAAAAAGATTCAAGAATTTCAGGAACAAAAGGAAGTTTGGCTCAAGGAAGAAGCCAAATCAAGAGAAAGATATGTCAGAAATACAATGCTTCAACTATCGAAAATATGGTCACTACAAGAATCATTCTCCCGAGCTAAAGAAAATGAAGGAGACACATGAAGCATCAGTTGCCAAAGAAAGGAAACCCTCAAGGAAGACCAAGCAGGATAAGACTGACTTCTACTTCTAAGACAAGGTAACAATATTCTTCATAGTTATTGTACATACCATGTTTACATAGTTTATGTATATATCTTGCATATCTATTTCTTAGAAGATAATATGTTCAAAGAGAAACTGCACCTATGGAAGAAAAAAATAAGGACTAATATCACAATGACTACAAGTCAGGAAATACACATGAAAGGATGAAGTACATCAACAACCCCTGGTAACAATTCATGTGGAATCCATTACATAAGAAATAGTTGCAAGATAAGTCAAAATCAAACTTGAAGAAACCTAGAAGGAGTAAAAACAGAAAGAAGTCAGCAATCAAGAGGAAATTGGAAAAGGACTTATGACACTTTGCATAAGGCAATAAGGATGCAGACGGAAGCGTGAGCTCTCTTAGTTGGAGGGAGATGATTACAGAATTACAAAAGATGAGCATGCACTCATGCATGAAGCAAGGATTAGGAGGGAGCTAATCCTAAACAATATGATCCATTGAAGATGATGAAGTATCTATCCATGTTCCCATCAATGGTAGCAACCATGAAAAGAATCATGTGTGCAGTTTGACTTTAGAAGAAGTCTTCTTCAAAAAGAAGCCTTAAAGTATCATTGGTTGTCCATCCACATCCATCATCCTATGATGAAAGGAAAAAGTTGGAATCTTCAAAGCATGGAATCTATAGAAAACTCCATGGACACAAGAGCTAAAGAGAAACATGAGGAAGAACATGAAGATTCCAAGAGAGAAAGAAAAGCCAGAACAACTAGTCATTGTATCGAGAATTACAAGACTACCAACCTGATCTAAACTCACTAAAAGCAATCAAGAAGAGGAAATAAAAGTTGTGATGAAGAACAGTGAATAGAAGACTTATGAATGTAAGCATTGCGAGATCCATAACTAGAGGTTATCCCAGATGGAGGGAGAAGACTATGATGATTGCTTGTTCCAGTAAACCAAACATACCTATACATGATCCATTATATCGTCCGCAATATCCATGGGTTGGAGTTTATATAAGATGAATGCAATGATTGTTCTCCAGAATAATTGAACAAAGAACGTATGTAGAACAACCTCAAGGCCTTTGAGGTATACCAGGAAGAGACCTTTGTATGCAGATGGAAGAAGACAACTTGGTGGAGAGCCTCTCATGCACAATAGAAGCATGGTGAAAACCTTCTATGATAAAATTAAGAATGGTTACTCAGAAGTCCAAGATGATGGATTGCTAATCCATGACAAACTCTCATGATGAAAAAAGAAGTGCCACATGGATATGTTCTGGTTTGAGCCTTGCCACGATGTTATGAGCTAGCAGGAAACAAAAGAGTTGAATCCAACTATGATATACTATAATGATCAGAGCTATATGAAGTCTTCAAAGAAAACCAGTGTTCCAGAAAGACCGAAGTAAATTGATATAAAGCATTACATTTTCTGTGATGAAGTCCAGAAAAGAAAAAGTGGTTCTCCAATATATATCTACATAGATGAGCAGATAAGAAGACATTCTGGTAAATCCCCTATCCAAGATGAAAGAGTTTGCGCACTCAAGTTTGAGCTCGTGGAGACGACTTCCTTATTGGAAAAAGAAGAGATAATCCTAGGTTGGGAGGGAGCACTGATATGTTATTGATTTATGGACAGTCATTTTTCAGTTCGAAAAATCGTCCAGGATGACCAGTTCCTTTCCAGTTCGGAAAGTGGTTTGAGATTTCTGACGGACAGTCTTTTTCCAATTCGGAAAATGGTCCAAATTGAACGGTCATTTTCATAATGAAAATGATTCGATGGATTGTTGATGTGCCATAGACAACGATTCCCCTTATGGACAGTGTGGGGGAATGGTCTAGGACAATCTCTCTTCTTGACGGCCACTCTCAGTAATGGTCAAGAGGACTGGTCCGCCTCGCCAGACAATCATTCTTTCGAAGCTCACAGTTGTCACATACCCACCACAGCAAAAATAAAATTTTCGCTCTTCTTCAAGGGATAGAATCCCCAAATTCCTACGGGGGCCTAGCGCAGGCTAGCTCTTCCCTTATCCACCTCCATGTGATCGTTGGTTATGACCACAGGCCAAGCCAAGAGGTGCCTTTCACATTTTGTGACTCAGCGATGTAAGAGAGTCAAGTCTTTCGACTCTTCAAACCCCGAAACCCGAAATCTTACCTTCGATGAGATCGACGGCTGCGAATCTCCCCCTGATCCGATGGTCCTAACCATATCAGGATTTCAGTAACTGTAAGTTTGAAATGCAACGACCCAAACCACTAGTCACTCCATTCCCTGAAATCCGATGCATGAGTTCTCGTACGAGATCCAATGATCCTCAATGATTAGGATCCAACGGTCCAGATCTTTTCGGAGTTTCGTGAATCGGGAGTTCACGATGCAACGACTCCAAATCTCTTGTCACTCCAATCTCCGAATTCTGATATGGGATTTCGTGTATGAGATCAATGACCCTCATTGATCTGGATCCGACAGTCACTATCCCTCCTGAGCTTAAGGGTGTTGAAAGACACTCAGTCTTAATCATGCGTCAGGGTTTCGTATACCAGGATTTTGCAACTTGTGAAGACGAGGGGTCTTGTCCTCTGGTTTTCTGGATGCCAAAACGTCGAATGGTAGCCACGTGTCCTGTGCCGATGGACGGTTCTGAATACTTTAGGACTTTCAAGACTTCGTCGAGTCCACTCTACTGCCTATGCAAGGGTTAAGATCGACGGTCAATAGAGCTCCAACAGGTCCTTGGATCTACGATCATGGTTCCCATCGCTACTTGCGAAGGCTGAAGGGGTCGAGGTATTAACGCTTTCATTCCTTCCTCCAATCTAACGATCGAGACAGACCTCAGATCCTCTAAAAGGATCTCGTTCGTTCATCTAGCAAACGAAAGGGTACTCTCTTTCGGTATTTGAAACTCATTATCCTTCCTAAGCTTCGTCAGTTATGGAGGACTTGAGAGCTTTGCGCTCTTTCTCCTGGACTTGACTCTTAGAAGAGTCTTTGGCACAACTATTGCGCTCCTTCATCAAGGGGTTCTGGGGTTCTATTTGATCACAGAGAGCCTGTGCATATCTGCACTACCTCTCATGAGCTTAACAAACTCCGTCCTCCAAGGGACTTAGAATGACTAGGTGAGTAAACCATCGTACATGCAACTACGCCTAAGGTCAATGAGCTCACAGTTCATGGCTCTAGCTTAAGACACTACAAAACTCAAGAGTTTATGAGAACAAGTCATGTCTGAACCATATAATTCCTTACTTGCCTAATTATACAATCACGCAAAAATAGAAGGGATACAGTATATCCATTAAGCATTCATTCACATTCCTGAAGGGATACACAGTTACGGCTAAATTACACAGGGTAGGAAATAGCTTATCTATTACAGGTTGCTGCCAACCAACTGACTGTGGGTGTTCGTCCTTCCACCCGACCATAGGCCCAGAGGCATTCATTCTTAGCACTCTGGCCACCCCCATGCCAAGCCATGATATCACCAGGGAATTCTCACACTTCTCGAGGGTTCTTCCTTCGTTTCCGCTTCTATTTGGGTCATGTTCTCTGTAACTCAGATATTTCTCTCTCGATTATGGCCTCGGTGAGGTTTCTCAGATGCTCCTCGGCATCAAGCTCGTGGTCTTCCATTCATGACTCGCTGGAAAGCTCCGCGTATCTCCCTTGCGAGCTTACACTCTCTTATTTTTTTATCTGGTGTCTCCTGTCCCGTGTGTATCCCTCTTACCCTGGAAGGTTTTTGCCGACCTATCTTGTTCCTTCTGTTAGAAGGAAGCTCAGGTATGCAGGTCATTGATGTACTTCGGGCTGACAACCCATGTTTCCATTTATGGGGGTGGTTGATTGTTCAACCATCAATCCTTTCTTCATCAACTGATATCTTTCCTTGGGATCCGAAGGAGGTTGTCATCCTCATCAAGGGAAATTTGGGGTTATTTGTCATAATGAACCCTCTCTTATAGTTTTCAAATTTTTCCTCTAGTGATATCATGGCCAGTACTTTCAAGGCTTCACCCCCACAGTCAGTCATTGACAACTCAAACAATAATACATTTACATTGTCCTCATGCATTAGCATGGTAATTCCTATTTTATGATTAATTACAAATTGGGGGAAACAGGGTGTTATAATTCCCTCCCCCTTAAAGGAACACCATCCTCGGTGTTCTTTCTCAAAAATACCTATCATGCCTTTCTCATTCAGCCACTTCAGAAGTCTTGACCTTCGTCCTCGGTTAGGTCCTCTTTCGGGATCTTTGTCTTTGTCATCTGCCTTCAATGATTCTTGGACAACAAGCACAATAATCACAATTTTGTGTGAAAACATCTTACTGTTTTTCAAAATTCAAAAGGAAATTCTCACACTTCTTAGCACAATACTTATATGTGTAGTTTGTGGATCTGTATCCACATGGTAGTTTTGTTATCCATGCTCATCGCTTTCATTGACGTACCCATTGGGTGCATGATTCCAATTCAATAGGTCACAAGAGCTATCATGATTTCATCTTCCTTTCCAAGGTTTTTCCGCACGGGAAACTACCCACTGTGTGCATGATCCCAATAGTTTATAAGAATTATTAAGGTCTCCTCTTCCTTCCGGTCACTCACCCTCCAAGCCCAGCCTCAGGCATCCCCTTCACTGTTATACAGTCCCTCGGGCGATCCATCTTGCCCTGCCAAGGTTTTCTCACACAGGAAAAGTTTAGAGACTCTATTGAGTCTTACAGTCGAGGCATCACTCAGACTTTCTCTGTCGAGGCATACCTCCAACTTGTGTTACCTCAACACAATAATTTTCAGGCAATCATGGCTTATCACAGGGTTTTCATGGCTCAGTAGTAGCCATGTTCATCATCTTCAACTTTGACATCCCTCATCTGTCTTTTCTGGACATGTCTTTTCTTCTCACCTGTATCACAGGTATAAAAAATTCATGAGACATCATTATAAATTCTAACTTTCAGAATTTTTTTGCAAATCTGTCACCCACAGATTTTTCAATCTCACGATTTGTTTTCATATTTGTTCCGCACAGGAACCAAATTCATAATTATGGGACTTTCCTTCCCATAATGGTTTGGCTCAGCAGGCAATTGGCCTTCCTTATGGACTTACAATGCTGCCATATCCAAGACCCCTTTGCTTCTTGCACTTTCAACTTCAATCGGCCAAACAACTTATTAGCTTTTCCATGCATATCCATTTTATTGCACCTTTACAACATCGTCACAACAATTTCAGAATTGTGCATACTTAACAATTAAATTACTTTCTCAAAAAGGAAATACCATTCCTTGCAGTTTGGCTCAGCAGGCAAT
>JZKD02S0061980.1:14933-25654 GCA_000966675.3 Picea glauca
TGAAATGGTAAATGAGTTTTTCAAATCAATTCATATTTATAAAATTTCATTTTCATAAGCTATAGTCATTTTGGGTTTCTCTATTGGCGAAAATGGCTTCACTAATATCTGGTTTATAGCTTCTGGCATTGCAGGATTCTTGGCAGCTCTAATGAATCTTTTACCTTGTCGTATCAATGAGCATAGTCTTAGTTTGTTCTTGAGCTCGACAATATGAGAACGCAACCGGGTAAACTTTTATCTCTTTTTCGGACTCGTACAGATACGACCACATGAAAAAGGAACCCCCCTGGAGTCTCCTTTAAACCCTTTTCAGACTCTCTAAACATGAAAAGATTGTCGAGTGATCTTTCTTTCTTTCACACTCGTTAAAAGGTTAGAAAGAGCGTCTTTCGAGTGATAGTTTAACCCTTTTTCGGTCTCGATGGACTACTGTACGAAAAAGGAACTGAGAGAGTTCTCTTTTAAGTGTTTTTCCAAACTCTATAATCTCAAAAAACCCTCGAGTTTTCTGTCTTTGGACTCGTTAAAGAACACATCGATAGACCCATATGGGAACGAACCCTTACTTCTTCCGGTTCACTAAACAAAGGAAGAGGAACTTACCGAAGGTGAGTTATATTGAGCATGTGTTATCCTCCTCGAGCTCACTAAATTAAAAAGAGGTACTCGTCTATCTGGATGGGGGAGAAAATTGAAAGGAGCAAGCCAAGCAGTCTCTTGAGAACATCATCCAACATTTCTTAGAGTCTCCCTTGAACATGGCACTTTGTCACTTTGCACATATCATAATCCGCTGAACCTCTGCACTGTGCCAATCTTTGAGTTTCCTTTCACTCCTTTGGGTCACCTGACGCAATTCACAGTATCCATTGCACAGTTTTGGTCCATGTCATGTTTTTTCGTTGTGCCTCAGTGTTCAAGGGAAGTATCTGCCTCGAGAGTCAGCCATCTCAAATATCTTGCCTCAAAACCTGTGTCAGTCCATGATTTTGATCTACCGATTACACCTCTATGTCCGTTTCATGTCGTTTATGGGGGATACATCAAGGCCCTCCCTCGACGAGTCTATTCCTGTCGAATTCAACACATTATCTAGGAATTAGACTTAGAAACCACTTAGTACTTTGGGACCTGCATGCCTCAATGGCAGGCCTCCTCACATCCGACAGTGGGTTTACATCATTGACCCTTGATCGAATGATTCCACGGATGTTCGACCTCAGCTCATCTATTCACATTCGATGGAATGTACTTGGGTACCTTGGGAATCATTGACATTAATGGTGATCTCCCTCACACTTGTTAACGGTTTACCTCATCGACCGGTAATCAAGTGGTTTCTGCCATGTTCGACACCAAAATATCTATTCACATGGTCAGATTCGTACCATATTGGGATTGGTATGAAGACCCTGGGTTGAGACACCACTCTGGTACATGCTTTGCCCAGGCTGCGAAGGAGTTCTGGACTAAGAACACATACATTGTTACATAGATCCACTTTGTATTGGTCGTGGCTATGTCTTGTCATCTCGTAGATCCACTGTGTATTCTTCGTGGCTACGATCAGTTCATGTCATCAGTGTATAGATCCATAGTGTATTTTCAGTGGCTATACCCTCTTTTATCAATACAATTATGGATCCGCAGTGTATACTATGGCGGCCATATCTGAAAGTCTTGATCACCCAAGCATAGGTATTCCTGCCTTGGGTTTTGAAATATGTCATGATATTTGTTGGATGGTTGTGTGCAGCTTTCGTCAGGTTCTCCGAGTCTATACCCTTGCTTGAGCGTCTATAAAGTATTTCAGTCATCAGTTCGCATCTTCTGGCTTCATACTTTGGGGGGCATTCTGTTACACGTCGAAATTGCTCAGATGGGTAAGTGACGCACTGTCCCTATCAGTCGTCGTAAGTGTTGCATCTTCCGTACAACTTTCACAAGTGTCACAAGTTGATCATTAGTGTCACAAACGATGTTCAGAGATGATGCTGTGATAACGACACTAAGGAGGCACTTATGACACCTCATATGACTGATTTGAAGATCAATAACTGATCCACTGGAATCAAGTAACTCTTGACACCTGAAAGAGGCCCTGAAACACTGATTTGGAAGGGGAGCGCTCCCCTACTATAGCTGCAGAAGCACTGGCGCTTCTCTACTATGATTCAGGGAGTGTTATAACGCCCCTTAGGCCCTTCTGGAGGAGCGTTGCTCACCTTAAGAGCGTTGGCACTTTCCCAAGGCACAACAAGAGCGCTACAACGCTCTGATACCCCTTTTGGAGGAGCGCTCCCTAATATGGGTCAATTGTTAGCCCGTTGAGAAGAATAAGGAGAGGAACATTCGAGATTAGGAGGCTATTGTGCTCGAATTCTTGTTCTCATCAACAGATCCCTGATCCATGGAGAAGGTTCCCAACTAGTTCTAAACATATCTCAAGAGGTTAGGCCCTTCCTAATCTATATAAACAGGCTCTATGAAGGTGGAAAGGGGGGAATAATGAATATGTGAAACTTATGATATTGGAGGAAACTTACAGTCAGCCAAAGGAGATTGATCAGTGAAGTTGTTGTTATCTAGGTTGTGGACCTTTCAGGCAAGGGTTAGATGAAGAGGACTTGATGAAGCTGTCACATTCGCATCTACGATTGTAAGTATTGCTGTCGTTATTCTCATTAATATGACACGCTTGGCCTGTTTCTTTCTAGTTTGTGTCTAATGTTACATGAACTTATCATTTAGTGATAGATCTGTTTTCAAGCTAATGTCAATAGAGTAGGAAGTGGTCGTATCTTGTTTTGTCCACAGCCTTCAGCGAGGAGCAAAGGATTGGAGTGCAACTCGGAGCGTGCAGGGACAAACGTCGATTAAAAGGTACTTCTGTTACTCTCCCTTCTCATGCATTAGTTTAGATATATTTGAAAGGAAGTCAGTGTTCATGATAAGCATTTTTCTGTCTAGGGTTAAGGTCAAGCTCTAGAGATCGATCTACTTGTCTGCAGGCAGATTTTCCTACAACATACACTACTAGAGGTTTCTCCCTCAAGGATGCAAGTGAACTTGGCTATTGATATAATAAAGGTATGATTTTTGGAATCAAATGTGTCATTGTGTTATATATTTTTCTCTTTCTGCCAATAATTTTTATAACAATTCTATTTCTTCTCTACATAATACATTTGGTACCTTACAAGTGATATCAGAGCACTTTCCTTTGCATAATTTTAGAAAATTTATTTTCAGGCTTGATATGTGTATTATTGGATTCTTTAAAGCTTAGTGATCTGTTGTTCAGTGGGTAAACCTGCAGTTGGGGATGACTACATACAAAAAATACAACCAATTTCACTGGTAACTCAAAACACACTATTTCACCTTGTTGAAAACCTTTGTAACCCTTGTTGGTACCCCTTTGAGTAGTACCATATTAGACAACACCTGTACAAAATGATTCACTCCCATGTACCCTCAGGTATACAGGGAGTCCCAAAGGTCTCATGAAACCAACTATATATCAACCTATAGATTTCCTGACTGTTATAGTGGCACCAAGAACAACACTTGGGAAGACTAGTCTTGCGTACCTAGGTAATCAGGTAGTACGACTAAGGGTACAATTGAACCTCCTTAGTTCATTCCCTAAGATATTGGGTTAAGTACGACTATTGGACCCCGTTGGTATATTAGAGAGCTATAGCACAAGGAAAACCCTTGTTTGTAAGAACTCTCAAAAGCCTAACACTTGCTATTAGAATAGAACATAATAGACACAGAGGGAAAATTATGCAGCACAACCCTACCTCCTGCATCCAAGTTGTGAAATTACTACACAATTTTAACTACTAAAACTTTGGGCATTTGGTCACTACAACATTTATTCAGACTGGAGTATAAATTTACAGAAGTATAAAATGAGTATCGTGGTGCCGTCAGCACCCTTATTTGGGACCTGTCCCATTGGATTTCTCTCTTCGCCCTGATTACAGTGGTACCCATCATTTATAAGCCTTTTTTCCGTGGTCCCATCCTCCCCGATACCCTTATTTGGGACTTATTCCATTGGATTCATCTCTTGACACCAATTTTTGTGGTACCCCTCACCTATAAACCCCTTTTGTGTGGACCCATCTACCCACTTCTTTCCTGCTTACCTCTCAAATGACCCACACTCACCACCAAGCACTTGACAACACCATTATCGTCTTGCAAAACGACAAAAAAACAAAACAAGATTGACATCCAGAATATCAATCTTGAAGTTGCTTCCATCAATTCCAAAGTTGAGAACCTCACTGCTTGATTTGACTCCCTCTCTGTCAAGGTGAAAAGCAACCTCACACAACTAAATCACTGGATGATCTAATTCTAGGTCCCTACCTCCTCTGACCAACCTTCACACCTAGAAGGTGATGACTCCTCCCATAGCATGGCCTTTCATTCCAACCCACTTTATCATGAAATCCGTCTTCCCAAAGTTGAAGTGAATAAATTTTATGGCTCAGATCCCACGGGCTGGGTCACTCAAATAGAACATTATTTATCCTTGCATGTCATTACTAATGATTTGACCAAACTTCGTATCAATGTCCTTTATTTGGATCATAAACCCTGGAAATGGTGGCAATGGTGTAAAAATTCATGCTGAGGTTATATTGCTTGCACCCAGTTTGTTGCATACCTTTATGAATGCTTTGACATTGACACACATCATTTAGGCCATTTGACCAAGCTAAAACAATCTAGTGTAGTGGAAGAATGTATAGCCTCTTTTGAGCAATTGTATTTTTGAATGAATTAAATGTTTGACACCTTCTTCTGGGAGTGATTTATTAGTGACTTGAAGGATGACATCCGAGCCCATGTTCTAATTTCTCTTCCCCAAACTTGGCTTGAATATACTCACTGCACCAAGGAAGCACAACTAGTAGTCTCTTCCCAAAACAAAAAACCATCCTTTATTCCTCGCTCTCAACCGACACATTCTGTCCCTCCTTCCACTCCTCTTAAGATCCACAAATTTACCAGGGAGAAAATGGCTAAATGCCAACTTAAGGTTCTTTACTATAACTATGATGAAAAATATTTTTCAAGGCACACATGTAAGGAGAAAAAGGTTTTATGTCCATTTCTGGGGATTTTTCCGAAGAGGATGTCGATGTTTCCCATTTTGAATATCTACCCCAAGAAGATGATCATACACCACCCTCTGATCCACTTGATGTTGTACTTCTTATCTCGTCGTATTCCCTCACTTGTATCTCTACTCCCCAAACCATTAAGTTAATTGGTTACATTAAGCATAGGAAATTGATTATCCTAGTGACAATGTAAGCACCCACAATTTCATTTATCGCCACATTGCTCAAGAGACGATGTGATATATCCATGTAGTTAACAATTTTCAAATCATGATTACTAATGGTAGATCCATGAAATGTGGGGGGCATTGTGAAAATATGTGACTATAAATTGGTCAGTACCACCTGAAATATCATATGTTTTCTATTGATATGGGTGGTTGTGACATTGTGCTTAATGTTGAAAGATTACACACACTAGGCCCCATCATCGTGGATTTTAAGGAGTTAACCATGAAATTCCAATAGGATGGACAACAATATCAGTTCCAAGGCATCATTATAGGCTCCACAGAGATCATTAGTTCCCACCGAATAGAAAAACTACTAAAAAAATGTCAGTTTGGCATTATTTCCCAACTTCATTCCATTCACACAGTTGAGATCCCATCAACTATTAGTCATCCTGACATCCAATCTCTCCTCTCCAAACACCAATTTGTTTTTGACAATCCCCAAGGACTTCTCCCTTCTCATGGTGCCCATGATCATTCCATTCCCCTTGTCCCTAGCAGTATTGCTCCCAATGTTCACCCTTATTGTCACCCCTTTTCCCAAAGAGATGAAATTGAGAAAATTGTTCATAAATTGCTAGCGGAGGGTGTTATCTGTCCTAGTACCTTCCCTTATTCTTCTCATGTAGTTATGGTACTTAAGAAAGAAGTCACATGGCGCATGTGTCTTTATTTTTGCACCTTCTACTTTTCAAAGTCTCATGAATCATGTCTTATGTCCTTTCCTCCATCATTTTGTATTATTTTTCTTTGATGATATCCTCATCATAGTAAAACTTGGCAAGCCAATCTAGCCCATGTGGATCAAGTATTACACTTACTGTCTCAGCACAAACTCTTTCTCAAATATTCTAAATTTTCTTTTGGAACTTATGAAGTAGAGTACCTGGGCCATAATGTTGTAAAGGATGATGTACATATGTATCTTAAGAAAATAGAAGCTATGAAAGATTGGCCTCGACCTAAGAATATTAAAATTTTGAGAGGTTTCCTGGTTTTAATGGGATATTATCACAAGTTTGTTTAGAATTGTGGAGAAATTGCAGCTCCCCTTGCTACTTGGAACAAAAAATTTCATACTTGGAGCAACATAAGTGGTTCTCCAAAATGTTTGGTTATGATTATGAGATCATTTACAAGAAAGGAAAATAAAATTTGGTTGTTGATGCCATTTCAAGGAATTCCCTCTTCTCAATCTCCTTCATTGTATCCTATTGATTAAAGGTTGTTCACCAAGAATGGCTCCAAGATCCCAAATTGTCTTTCCTAATCCAACAATTGCAACAAGATCATCATGCATATTCAGAATACTCTTGGAATAACGAGGAGCTTCGCTACAAAGGTCGCCTATATTTAAGCAAATAATATCACCTTAAATCCATCATGCTCTCTAAAGTTCATGCTTGACCAACAATAGGGCATTCAGGTTTTCACAAAACATATGAAATAATCAAACATTATTTTTTATGGCAAGGCATGAAACATGACATCCACACTTTTGTGGCTAGATGTGATACTTGTCATTACAATAAGGGAGAAATAGTTAAAATTCCAGGAACACTCTAACCTCTCCCTAGTTCACCTGCTATATGGACTTCATTTTCATCTTACCCAAATATGATAATAAGCATGTCATCATGGTTGTAGTAGATCGCCTTTCCAAATATGCTCATTTCTATGCCCTACAAAATGGTCCATTCATAGCATCCATCATGGCTCAAATTTTCATGGATGCTATCTTCAAACTTCATGGAATTTCCCACTCTATTGTCTTCGACCATGATCCAACTTTCACCAACAAATTTTGGAAGGAATTGTTCAAGATCCAAGGAATCCAATTACATCTCAGCTAAGATTATCATCCCTATAATGATGGTCAAATTGAAGTTGTCAATCTCTGACCATGATCCAACTTTCACCATGAAATTTTGGAAGGAATTGTTCAAGTTCCAAGGAACCCAATTGCATCTCAACTAAGCAATTCATCCCCAAAATGATGGTCAAATTGGAGTCATAAACAAGTGCTTGGAATCATATTTGAGGTGTTCCACATATGACATGCAAAATAAATGGGCTCAGTGGTTACCAATTGCTAAATGGTGCTACAACACATATTACCATGTTTCCACTCACATGTCTCCATTTGAAGTGATCTATAGTCAAAATTCACCTTATGTCTTATCCTACCTGCTTGTTGTATCCAAGGTCTAGGAATTCGATAACACTCTTATAGTCACTGTTTCCATTCTCCATACCCTAAAAGAGAATTTGATCATGGGTCAGAATTGCATGAAGCAACAATCTATTCAGAGTCATTCACACCACAAATTTGTTGAAGGAGACCGAGTGTTTCTTCGTCTGTTACCTTATAAACAAACATCACTCAAAGAAGATCATTGTTAGAAACTTTCTCCCAATTTTTGTGGCCCTTATACCATTCTCAAGTGCATGGGGCCTGTGGCCTACAAGTTATCTCTTGCCAATCACTTTAAGCTCCATCTTGTTTTTCATGTTTCTTTCTTGAAGAAAGTGATTGCAACCAAGTGACAGACTCTGTTAGGATCTGATCCTAACCTCTCTTCCTGGGTCATTAGTTAGTAGGATATGTTTTTTATGTAATAAAGGTAGACATTAGTTAATAAGGCCTAATAAATAAAGGAGAATAAGTCAATGTAATAAGACCTAATAGAAGCTTCCGCTTACAGAAAGATCTTCCTCTAGAAGTTTCCTTAGAAAGTAGAATTAGTATAAATAAGAATAGGAGGTATTGGATATTTTTGTCTTGGAGATTATTGTAATAGATATTTTCTTTGTTGGAGGATGCCCCGTCGAAGAGGAAAGTGAACATTGGTATCTTTAATAAAGGTGCTATTTTTGGTGTCATTCTGGTATTGATCTAGCTATAATCTTCTTGTTCCATTACTACTTGATAAGTATTTATGTTCCTGATATTATTATTCATTTGGTATATTGCAAGTGGGATCATATCTCCTTCCTGGGTAGAACTTGTGGGGTAAATTGTTCAGGGTAGAGACACATTCTGACGTCCTTAAGCTACAAAGATCTATCATTTTGCGCATAAACCCGTGGTTGTGAACTCATACACATAGGAAATACAAGTGTTCCTTAAGTGCACATTGTTAGACACCCTTGTAACCCTTGTTGGTACCCCTTCGAGTGGTAGTGCATCAGATAACACCTATATATGGATTGACCTAGATATCCTACAATCCTCTGTAGATAACCCAATCGGTCACCTGACTACTATAGTGTCATCAAGAACAACACTCGAGAATATACTCTCTAGTACCTGGGTAGTCGTGTAGTACGACTAAGGGTACGGTCTAGCCTCCTTAGTTGGTGCCCTGAGATATTGGGATGAGTACTATTGCTGGACCCCACATATATATCAGAGAAATATAGCACAACATAAACCTAACCCTTGGATTGGAAACAAGAGATCCACTATAGTGCAACTTGGCACCTTGCCAAATGTTTCACTACAGAAATGCTCCCTGCCAATATTTTTTATTATTAAGAATGTGGGAATTCCAACACTGCAAAAGTATTTAGATCAAAGTATGACTCTACAAGAGTTAAAAAAGAAGAAGTATGGGGAAAGTATGCACCCTTATTTGAGGCTTGGTCCATTGGATTCCTCTCTTCATTCTGATCATAGTGGTACCCTTCATTATTCAGTCTTTTTCTCTCCATGTACCCAACCCTTTTTGGGATGCCCTTATTTGAGACCTATCCCATTGGATTCCTCTCTTTGTCCTGATCACCTAGGTACCTATCATATTTAGGCCCATATTTGCATCCTGACACATCATATGCTACTTAATCCTCCACCATGCCTACCACTTGCTCTTATTCCCAAAAAACCTTGGAGGAAAAGGTATCCACCATGGAACAACAAATTGCCTCCATACACACCAACTTCCAAACAGACCTTGACAAGAAATACCATGCTCTGGAGAAAATCCTCAAGGGTAATAATGTTGAACCCAATCCCAAGGATCCTCAATGTTCCCATTATGGGCATATTTAGTCGTATTTCTCCCCTTGGGGTTTTCCACCCTCTTCGAATAAGGTGCCCAAAGTTGACATGCATAAATTTGATGATTCCAACCCAGTTGGGTGGGTTTCTCAAATGGAAATATACTTCTCCCTTCATGATATTCGGGATGATGAGACCAAGCTCCATGTAGGGGTTTTATACTTGGATCAAGAACACTGGAAGTGGTGGTAGTGGCATAAGAAATGTTATCCAGGACTACCCACTTGGAACATGTTCACTAAAGTAGTTTGTGCTCCTCTTTATAGGGAATCACATTTTTTGGGTAGGCTCACTAAGTTGTGCCAAACTGGATCAGTCACTGACTTCATCACATCATTTGAACATTTTTCTATTTGAACTGAGGGCTTATCTAATGAATTTTACCTTGACTATTTTATTAGTGGCTTAAAGGAAGCCATCAAGGCTCATGCGAGCATGCATCATCCGAATACTTGGTTGCGGGCATGCCAATTAGCACTGGAAGTAGAGACCATCCTTCAGGATCCACCTATGAAGGCTACATTCCCAAACCATCCTCTCCCTGGGGCTAACCCAACTCCGACAAAAAACTTGAAGGTCCAAAAGGTATCTCCAACAGAAATGAGAAAGCATCAAAAGCAAGGAATTTTCTATTACTACGATGAAAAGTATTCACTAGGACATAAATGTAGGGAACAAAATTTCTTCTAGATTGATGCATAAACTTCCTATTCCTCTGAAGACATACTATCATATGAGGCTCCTGAGCCAGAGGATGCTCAACCAAGTATTCATGCTACATATTGTTTTTCCTCCTTTGTGGAACCAAAGGAACCTGTCATATCTCTTCATGTCCTCTCAGGCATTTCGGCCCCACAGACATTGAATATCAAGGGCTATATCAAACATAGACCGATTGTGGTGTTGATTGATAGGGGCATCACCCATAATTTTATTCATCGCAGACTTGTTGAGGAGATCCATTGCTTTGTCCACCCTATTTCTAATTTTCAAATTCTCATCGCTAATGATGGTACGATGAAGTGTGGGGGCCATTGTGCAAATTTCAAACTCCAAATGGGTGATTATCATCTCAAAACCCACATGTTCTCTATTTCCATGGGGGATTCTGTGATATATTTTTGGGTGTGTAACAGATTCACACTCTGGGACCAATTACAATGGATTATCAGGAGTTACATATGAGCTTCACCCAAGAGGCTCACACCTATACCCTCTGAGGTCTCCAAGCGGGCTCTTCTTGTTGGATCATGTTGTCATTGATGCCAATGGTTTGAT
>JZKD02S0062013.1:0-17165 GCA_000966675.3 Picea glauca
AAGTTGCTTGCAGGGTTGTTTGATCTTGAGTTGGAGGTGACTTGTATCTTTTGTGACAACCAGAGTTGCATAAAGTTATCCGAGAACCCCGTGTTTCATGACAAGTCAAAGCATATCAAGATTAAGTACCATTATATCCGAGACATGGTGCAAAAGGGAGCTGTGAAGCTCCAGTATATTGCCGCAGACGAGCAGATAGTCGATGTGTTGACCAAGCCTTTGTCAAAGATAAAGTTTGAGTATTTCAGGGACAAGCTTGGTGTGGTCTAGAAGGACTTCCCTTCGTAAGAGGGAGTGATGAGTTACAAATGCGATTCCAGGGGCAGTAATATGCAGAGTGTGGCAGCAATGGGTAGTCATTCACAGGCACGTTACTGACTGTGGCACAAGTCGGCTTGATCTCGCACAAGGTCAAGATGCCCAGCCTTCGGAGCTAGAAGATGCCCAGCTTTCAAGCTGGAGGGCCAACTTGTGTGGTTGGAGGATTCCTAGCCTTGGGCTAGATGGCTAGTGTGTGTGCACTAGATCGCCTAACCCTTGTGGTTAGATGCCCAGTTACTGTGGGCTGGATACCTGGTGTGCCAACTAGAAGGGCTAACTTTAGGGCTAGTTGCCTAGTTCTGTGTGAGCTGGATAGTTGTCTAGTTCTGTGTGAGCTAGATGCCTAGTTTTGTGTGAGTTAGATGAAGTCTCGTAATGACATAAGGTCTGAAAGGACGCCGAGACCCACAAGGTCCGAAAGGACGATGAGGTTGCATTCACTAGAGAAATGCTACATATGATGATAAGACCTCGGATACATGTTGTGGTTACAGAACTTCTAGTGATGTATAGATTCGCAAAAAATCAACAAGTAAATGGTCAAGAGTACAAACGTGCAAAAGCAATCTTGAAGATCGTGCCAGAAGAATACCTCCCTTGCTAAGAGGGAGTGTTGAAGTTTTGAGTAGCTTCGGAAGATATTCTTATTGCATTTGATCAAGTTAAAACCCTAAAAGAATAACGCTAAATCATATTTGTAAAGTCGGTCCCATTGATCCATTACAAAAGGCAAATACAAATTAGAAAGTGACAATTGTACAAGTCGGCCCTCACCAAGTTAAAAGAGGATGGTTCATTCGCTATATAAAGGAGGCTAGGTGCCTCATTTAGGAGACATAACAAAACTTCTCTCAAGGACAAGTTCGCTAGCCTTAGAAGAAGACGCAACAGCAGAAGAAGGGTGTATTTGGGGAGACATTTGATTATCTCTTGAAGGATCTATCTGAGGGAAGTGGTGCGCTACCCTACTGCAGCTGGGGTTTTTGGTTTATCTTGTGTATATCTTATATTCTAGTATATCTCTCTTGAAGAGAGCATTGTATGAAGTTGTACTTGGTTGATGAATCTATATTGAAGAAGTTTTATTGGGTTTTCTTCCCCAAGAGGGTTTTCCATGATAAATCTTTGTGTATACTGTGAATGTCTTTCTTTCAGTGATTCTCATGCAATTAAAATGCTAATGAATTAAACATTAAGGAATTCTTAATACTCTTAACTTCTTAAGCAAAATCTCAACACCTTTTGTGCTTATGTTGATGTTTTGCATTTTAGCTCCTTAACCTTGCACTTCTACTAACTACAGCAGTTAGATGTTCTAGGATTGTATCAATAACTCGTCTTTATATATAATCTAAAAGTGCTCAAGTGGAAATTGTTCCACTCCCTTCATTGTATGTAATTTCCAAGGGTCATTGGTTTTTATCATTGCCCATCCTCTACCTTATGTAGGACAAACTACCCTGCTTGGTAGCAACTCACTATTTGTAGCTTCTTTTGTTGCTCCATAATTCACCTCAACACTTTGTATGTAAATTCATTTAAATTAAAAGGAAATCTTCACAACATCAAACTTTAGATGTCCCCTTGCAAAGTTCAAACCTCCTACCATCCCACCCAAGCCTGCAAAGGCAAGGTCTTCTACTTCACCTTCCTTAGTTAAACTGGATTCTAACCTTGTCTCACACTACACAAAGCCATCCCAAAGCTTTCCAAATGAGGGCATATTCTCGCGAGCAGAAATACCCTAGACAAAGGGTCTCCAAGATGGAGAAAACTCATTCAAAACAATGGATACGAACTCCTCATCTTCAACCTTCACCCCATGGTAGCCAACTGATCTCTCAACTCTGTGATCTTCATCAAGTAACTAGCCATGTAATCTGCGTCACTCATGCAGATGGTGGACAACTTATTTCTTAAGCCCATCTTGTGAGAAATATTCACACTATGGTCCAACACTATCAAATCATCATACATCTCATTAGTTGTCTTCTTCTCTGCAATGTGAGGAATCACATAATCCTTCACCGAATCAAGAATGATCCACTTTGCCTTAGCCTCTTTCTTCTTATAATTGGCCAATTGAGCTAGATCGGCAAGAACAGGTATCTTGTTCTCAACAAACACCCAAAACTCAATCTCCTAGAATAACATTTGCAATCTATACTTCCAAGGTGTAAAGTTGGAAGCACCTTCTAACATGTCACACTCTCTACCAAGAGTAGTCGTCCCTGCAAATCTTGAAGCACAACTCAAATAACAAATAAGCCACCAAATCAAGTAGATCAGTGACCTATTCCAAGTGAAATCACCACTCTAATCCCTAAAGCAACTAAGGCATCAACCTAATAAACCCTTCTAGGGTACAATATGCTTATCCCAAGCAGGGATCAGCTTCAACTAATTGAAGTTAGGGTTTCATACATGCTGAAATATCCAACTCCCACTCAACAAGAGAGCAATATCAGCTAAACAAGCTCTAATACCGTGTAGAAATTTTGTGAACAAAGGCCATCATCACCAAGAAATCTACACATAACCAATTCAGAAATTTCACCTCACTTCAAAGAAGTCACAGATATATCACAAAGAATTTTCAGCCTTAGGGCTGAATTGAGATATTCAAAAATACACCTGCAAATATCGCAAATCTGTCCACCACTAGTCTAGGCAAGTTTAAATAGATAAACACCACAAAATACTTCAACACTAGATCAATACAACAGCCCCTAAGGCATGATCTAATCAAGTATGTAGATCTGAAAATTATATTCTTAACAGCAGAAATATGATAGCATATTTCAGATCTGAAGTTTCATCTAATGCATGTCAAATCACTCAACATTTCAGCCTTAATCACTCAACATTTCAGCCTTACTGTCCCAATAAATCAGCACATAAAAACAGCCATTAGACTTGCTCAAAACATGTGAAAACCATACCTGAAAATCAGATCTGCAATTAGAGAATTTATGTTAGCAATGGTAAAACTCATTAAGACAATTTGAAGATAAAGTACAAAACCTCAGCTTTGCCAAAGCCGGTAAGTCAATTCCTTCCACTTTATCCCAAGCAAGGACTTCTCCAAAGTTTCCCAAACCCTGGCTAGTGCATCCACAATTACTGCAAACCCTGACCAACAATAACAAGATCTGGCAAGGCATCCCACCAAGCTATGTTAGCCTCTCCAATAGCTCAACAACAAGGTAGCATCACACTAACTGTCTAACCCTTAGATCCACACTTGCATCTCACAAGCGTTACCCTTCACATGCATCAGACAAGCCAAGGAACCCTAGTGCATGCCTCTCACAACACTATCCTTGTTACAGGAATAAATAATTGTTCTTCCAAGATCCTCCAATAGCTAGCATCACACCAACTATTACATCTCTAAGACACAACACTTAAAAGTGATTTTTTACATCGACACTCTCCCTTTATAATATATATATAGAATAGGTGAGGGAGGCCAACAACAAAAAATGGACCTAGTCCACAAGTAAACCCTAGGCTAAGTCAACAACAAAGCCCAAAGTAGAGTGCTACACTAAGCACGAATGCCACATGGCATAATAGGGTTTGTATAACCCCAAGGTGGTGCACCATCCAAGTCTCAATATCCACAAATCAAGCGCTCTTCTAAGCAAGATGGTGCATCCTCCAACAATGGCTCCTAAACTCAAGCATTCCTCTCCAACATATGTGCAAAGTGACTCCAATGCTCCTAGGGCTTCCTACTCAACCTCTAAGTGTGTAATTCCCTCCTCCAAGGTGGTCACTTCATATGTCCCAAGCCCATCCTCCTCAACACGTGCGCCATTTTAGAAGATGTCAAATCGCTATATGTGCAACTACCACATCAAGAAATGTGCCTCCCTGGCATTGATCCCAAGGTAAACATACACCCACTAAGCTCTCCAAATGTAAGTCAACCAAAATACAACAAAGGGGCTAGGGGACCACAAGCCCTCCACATCCCATGAAGCGCTCCCCCTAGCTAGGTGAAAACCCTTTCGGAGCAACCAAAAGCTAACACCCATGACATGATTCCTCCTTAAGTGTTTGACTCAAACACTCTATTTCAAGTTGCATTCCCATCTAGTGCAGTTTATCTTCCAAACTAGAAATATCCCTCCTCCCACGACAAAAATAAAGTTGTTAAGGGAAAAGACAGCCCTACTTCAGCTGCTAATGCCTTCGACAGTCCTATCTTTTGATCTATTTTTGTTTTCTAGTATCGTTGCTCCTTCCTTCTCTTTTCAGTTATCTATGTTGGTGGTCGGTTGTTAATCTTTCGTCAAACCTCCTCTCTCATTTGCTATTTTTCCTTTAACATCCCAGACTCATCTCTACTTCTCACGTTGCCTCCTTAATAAATGTTACAAAGTCCTGAAAACAAACTCATTTCACAACCAAGTTTGGATATTATTTCACACGTCGGGAAGTTTTCGTCGGTATACCACTTTTAGTTTACAAGTTTTCCAAATGGGCAGTTGGCCATTTGTGTGCTTCATCATCCAAAATGACATAGCCAAATTGGTGCTCTGTACTTTCTTCTTGGACTTCTTAGGACAGACTTCCCACTCTTGATCTTCAAGACCACATTCCACAAACATATTCCTCTTTTTTATTTCTCCATGTTCATTTCCCTAAAATGTGTCCCCCTCCCAAAACAAAATCAGCAATGGACACCATGCAGGTTACCGGTCTTCTTATTTTCTGTCAATGTACCTTGATGGAACACATTATTTGTTTGCCACAACCTTGCCAATGAGTTTTATTATGTGTCATGTGTATCCAGTTCCACCCCACAAATTTCACTCCACATTTTTGCAGCTATAGCTACATCGTTTGCATCCTTGTTATGAATGTGGCACTGTGCATCCTGACAGGTTTCGAGAACCCTTACTGCATTCTTTACTGTATCCACTTTTGTTCTCAATTCATTAATTTCTAGATTCTCAGCAGCAGTACTGAGTTTTTCCACATGGAGCTGCAGAGCATTCAGTTGCTTCCGCAATTTCTCCACTTCATTGCGCCAAGAGAAGCGAGGTGCTCTACAGCCCGGGTGGTGGGAGATGTTCAACTCTTTGTCTGTCTGCAGTTGCTTCCTCAATTGCTCCACTTCATTGCGCCAAGAGAAGCGAGGTGCTCTACAGCCCAGGTGGTCGGAGATGTTCAACTCTTTGTCTGTCTGTGTAATGCTAAACAAATTAAAAAAAGCTGACTCTTATATTTCTTAATTACAATTATATAAAAGATATTATAAAAAAAAGCCCTTCTAGTATTTATATTACTTGGGATATTTAAACAACAACAAGTATAAATAAAATAGCATAGATCCATCTTAACCTGGGCTCTATTAATTACAGAAAGGGATCAAAACCCTCATGTGCAAACCTCAATATTTTTGCACCCTCAAAAGACTTTAAAACATTGAAGCTTGCACCTTGAGGGTTTGATCCCTCTTAGCGATTAATAGATGTGGGGTTAAGACGTATCTATGTTCATCTATAAAACTAGGTGCCATGATTGTTGTAGCTGGCATAGTTTGTTCAATTAGCAACTAATCCTTAACTTCATTGCAAGAATTCCAAACCAGAAATAAAAGAATGTGCATTCTGTTCAACTATTTAAGACTAAATAAGCATTCTACAACCTTTATATAAGTAAATAAGGCACTGTACCAATGATGTTAAAACTAATGACATTTTGCTGAAAAGGTTCAAATGTTTTCCTAAACATTTTAATGTAGGAACTCAACTCTGAATAATCTCTCATCAAAGCTTGATATTCTAGCTACATAACCATAAATCGCAGCAAAATCTTTCAGAATTTAAAGCTACAACAAATATCTCGAAACATCTGGAGTGAAAATAATTATTACCTGGAATTCATTACCTCTGCCTGTTTGCTCAGGAGGTTCAACCCACGAGCGCCTTGAGTTCTCCTTAGCTAGATTTCGTCTGATTAAATCAAATAAAAGCTGACTCAGCAAAAAATCAAGCAAAGACACGATTGAGCTACAACTGAAAAACAAAAACAAAACAAAATAAGACAGGAAACTGGTACAGAGGCCTACTAAGAGCAAACACACCATGCAGACAAAGCAATGATTGCAAAATGAAGTGAGTTAATAAGTGGACAAACTCAATCTCTCTAGTGAGTCCATTTTCTATGGCTACTCAAAGTTCCACCTTGTCCTGTTCGTTTTTCAGAAATTCCAGCGATCTGGGTCTCTTAAAATGGGGAAAAAACCAGGAGACAAAGTTCCATCGTCAAATTTCTCATCAATCAAGTAAAACTATGATTTTTGGAAAAATTCCTACCACACATTTGAGAGAGAATTCCGACCACATTTGAGAGAGAATTCCGACCAGAAAGAAAATGGGTCTGTCCACTTATTAAGTCACTCTATTACAAAATGCATGTTCTTAGGTCATGAACAGAAAATTTGGACCATTCAAGATCGGCATTCCATATATTTCGGCAGTTTGAACAAAGCATGGCTGACTAAAGCTAAACATCAAACATATTAGTCAAATTCAAACTGACAAGCTGTGCACAGGCAGATGACAACGTATCCGTCAATTGGGACCGGCACAATATAAGATGGAAATATTCAGTATTTAGCTTGCCCAAATGCAATCTACTAGCAAATTCATTATCTGCATTTCCTTAGTTCACCAAATCAATTCTCACAGAAACAATGGCAAAATCCCATAATATATTCACAAGTCATGATCACTTGGGGAATCAAGCCCTTAATTAGCTTGATAACTGGAGGGGGAAGAACTAAGGTTTCGTGGAATGTTTCAATTGGTGTTAATCATCGGCTGTCAGTGCAATATTATGAACGGTGTAAAAACCATTCCAATATCTCTTGCCACCAAGGTTGTTTAAGCCGTAAATATGTAAAATTGTTTTAAGGCGGGCATTCGAGTAAAACCAATTCAAGTAAAAAAACCAAATCATTGGATAAAAAGTATGATAAAACTCACGGTACTCGCAGAAATCTAATGTGGTTGAGACAGGAGCTAGTATTTGAAAATCCCAAGTTTCTCGTGGAGGAAAAATCTGCACGAGTCGCTGAAACATCCGTGCAATGCGAATGGCAATAATATGCAGCATTGTCATGGGCAGCGGAGTGCAGAGCACGAAGCTCGCATGTTGCAGCATCACAGCATGAGGAATGTGATTGTAAAACCCTAAACCCTTTTATCAAAGTTCGTGGTTTCAACATAATTAATCCCCTATCAAGCCTACAATACGCTCTCTTCAAAGAAATGGGAAAATGTCGGAAGAGTGCGATGACTCGAGAAGCGGGAAAAGGTAGAACAGCTGAAGGGCAGATTTTAGTTAAAAAGATATGTGGAATCCCTTGAGTTTAGCCACTCCATGAAATAAATCTACAGGAAATGCAAATACCCCTCCATTGAGGAGCTGCAACAAGCGTGTCTTCAGAAGAGGAAAATATTTGTGCTCGTTGCACGAAGGCTTAAACATTTGGCGATTCAATTTTTATTGGCCATTGGCTACTCGTGGAGTATGTGATTACTTAATCAAGCCTAGAAGCATATACTAGCTAAAATGCAAGGATATACTAGCTAAAAAGCATTTGGTGGCATGTAGTGTGCACGCAAGCTAGAAAATATCTCCAAAATTATTTGGAAGAATCCAAGGATCATAAAGTAAGTGATTCACGATAAACCATTTCCAAAAGAGAAATGATAATAGTAGTGGAGATTTTTCTAATAAGATCATAGATAATATTAGTAGTCTCTTGAAGAGAGGTTGTGCAACTTTATCAAGCATTTGTTATTGAAATGAATTAATTGGAGATAATAAGTTTATAAAATGTTTTGTTAATTGGGTGTAGTTTGGATGGTTGTGAGGAATGATTGTTATCTTCCCCACTTGGTTCAATTCTCATAATGACATGAATAAAGCTCATAATGAGTATGTTGTAATGGCTTCGAGCCTAGCCTATATATATTGGAAAGTTGTCTTTGATTCAAAAATTGAATAACAAGGCAAATGTTATTTACGGAGGAAAAAAAAATTATAAAATGCTTTATAAGAGTAATTCCAAAAAAAATTATAAAGATTATCAAAGTCAATAGAAGGTAGGTTGTGCAACTTTATCAAGAATTTGTCATTGAAGTGAATAAATTGGAGATAATAAGTTTATAAAATGTTTTATAAGAGTAACTCCCAAAAAAAAATTATAAAGATTATAAAAGTCCAATAGCTCTAAGGGGAAAATTTGTAAGTGAATTATGGAGATTTATTCCTCTAACCATTGTACGTTTTATAAAAAGGATATTATATTTTCAAAGTAACAAAAATCTTATTGTCATTTTTTAGTTCAAAGTTATATCAAGGAAATATCCAAAAAGAATAAAGGTGTGAATAGAACATCATTGTAGTATTTATTTAATAGCATCTCCACAGTAGAAGTAAGGGCAATGTAAAAATAATCTTACACGTTTTCCAATCTTAATAGCATAAGTAAGCAGTTTTTCAACGAAGTCAAATGGAGGGTTTACTAGATCTTCTTTGTCTAGCCTTTTATTGATCTAAGTGATGATATGTTCCTATATTTTTAAAAGAGAAGATCTCGAAGATTATGTAAACCACAACTTGTTAAAAGAGATTATGTAAAGAACAGAAAAGAGAATAAAGAGAGAAAACTCAAAACTTGTTCATTTTCATAGTGCCAAAAATCCTCTTCTAGAGGTTTACAATGACAAAGTCAAAATTAACTAGCACGTTGCCTAAAGCATAACTCTATATGGCTTATTTAAATATATTAACTAATTAAGGAACCGAGGGATATATGCCCTTTGAGAAGTTGGAGAGATGTGATGTTATGGAGCAATGTGGTCCTTGAGATGATCGTCCTCATGGTACATCAAATCCTCTCTATTTAGTTTTGAAAGTGTCCCCCTTTCTCAACCAAATGAGGGAAAGAACCCTTGAAAACCAAATGGGAAACTCACTTCGCTTAAGTAGGCAGCTCTCCTCAACACCCAACAAGATAGGAATGATGTAGAATGTGCTTAGTTGAGCGAGTGCAAATATCTAACAATGCTTATTCAGCAAGTGGTTGTTGGATATCTAGAATAATCTATGTAATACAAGTCAGGCTAAACTTCATCTTCCAACAAGGGAGGTTCATAGAGTTTCAAGTTACTCGCATTGATCACATTATGAATACCAAGCTAGGAAGGAAAATATAGTTGATAACATTATCATTAACTTTCTAAATAATAGTATATGGACCATACCAAAGAGGCTTTAGCTTATTGTGGTGATGGTCTTTAAAATGTTGCTTATCTAGCTAGAACCAAATACAGTCCCCAATGTCAAAGTGCATGGGAACTCGATGGCAATCCTGAAAATCCTTATAACATGCCCAGGATGCTTGAAGTGTTGCATTTAACTACTCGTGAATCTAGGCCAACTTTTGCACAAAAGAGGGGGCACTACGTTACTTTTTCAGTTGGTGGGAAGAGGAGGGAGGTTGGAGGGTGTTGGGTAGTTCATATGGGTGAGACGTTGGTACCCATAACACACCTCAAATGGTGAAAAAGCAATAGAACAATTGTCAAATAATTGTTTATGTGTTGTAGGACATGCAAGTAGGTGTCCCACTATTTATTGTGAGTATAGTGCATGTGGAGGGCATGAACAAGGCGATGATTCACTACATCAAATTGGCCATCGATCCAAGGGTGAAAAGTAATGGATAAATTAAGCTAGTAGCCTAACAATCGCCATAATACTTTCCAAAATGTGCCCACAAAAAGCAAATCATGATCATAAATAATATTAAGAGGTAAGCCAAATTGAGACCAAACATGCCTAAAAAATAAATCCGCAGTTTGGGTGGTTGAAGTAGTCTTTGTGCAAGGAATAAAAATGGGCATCTTGGAAAAATTGTAGACCATAACAAAGATGTAATCATGTTTGCAGAAGATCATAAGAAACCCACTCAAAAAAATCCATAGGCAATGATTCCCAAGTGTTGATGCAAAATTACACAACAGGAATCCTGCCTGCAAAAGATTGCAATGCATTATACTATTTCTATTGCTATATTATTTAACTAGTAGTTGGGACGCCTTAAAGAAGCTGCATTAAGTTGATTTTGATCCTTGTTTTTTTTTAGAAAGAAATGTGACCTACAAACAATTGGTTAAATTAAAGTACAACGTGGTATTTTATTCTTCTCATATGCATGAATGGTTTCTTCGTCAGAGACTTAGGAGACTCTTTATCCTCGTATTGCATTGAATATGTTGTTGCCATGATTAAAAGAAAGAAAAAGAAAGTGAAAGGTCTTTCTCTCCAGAATTATGACATTATGATTATAAGTTTTAAAGTTATATATTTTAACATGAGTTGTGACATATTTTAAAAGAATGGTCAATTTATTCCATGCACAAATATATCACGTATGGTATTATACAAGGTTGTCGCATGCAAAGTGTGAATGAACCCGACTTAGAGTTAAATTCACGTTGCTCAATCGGTAAGTTGATATGGATGATATATAAGCAGTGACAATTTACAATAGTTATGAATGTGGTATATTGCTCTAGATATAGTTGTGGGCTCGATGCATAGTACCAAGATTGATTTGGAGTCCGAGTTGGCAAGTAAATACTTTCCACCATATAAATTTTGGTTGGATGTTGTGAAAGGTTAGTAAGTTTTGGTAAATGTTGAGGCAACGTGAGTTGATGGAGAGTTAATGCACTCTCGTTGGTTTTCCCTCCCGAGGATACCACCTTTCACATCGTTGCTTGTTGGAAATGGCTTGATGTTGTTAGTCGAGGATTTGTAGATTCTAAGGTTGTGGTGGTTGGATAACGATATTGGGCATGTCTCTTGTGGCTATTTAGCTTACTTCGATAGGTATGGACATTTTCAACTTCTCTGGCATCGATGGCTTGCTTTGTTCTGATAAATTTTGAATATTTGCTCAAGTTGTTTGCATGCAGTGTGTTTGTTATGAGAATGAGTCTCTGTTGGATTTTGATGTTATGTATGGTAAATTATTTGTTTTGAAGTTGATGTGAAAAATAAGATCATCGGGGAGAACTCTCGACCTAAGTTTTGCATTGAAACTTATATAATCGAGTTTAAAAGAAATATGAGCTTTTGGAATGAGGAAAAGATTTTCATTATTGTTCTTTGCATTTGGGTTTTCATGGATATGGCCTACTATTAGGCACCGTGGGTTTCTTGTTATGATTATGGATTTTGTTCTCAAAACAAAATAAAATGGAATTTTGCATCCTTCTCATATTGACCGTCTCTGTATCTCGTTCTAGAAAAAATGATAAACATTTTTTTTAAGGCTCACTATAATACCAATTCAATTTATTGTAATAATGGTTGGGGCATATGGGTATATTTCGATTACTTGCTCACACATATTTTGTGCCCCTATTGGCCCAATCCACTGGCAGATTTTAAGTTATAGAGTTGTGACTTTGAAGAATTTTGAAACCTAGGATTTCGACTTGCACTCCTATATTGGCTTGCTTTCTTTGGAATTCAAGAATATATTTTTAGAAATTTAAGCCCTACCTTTAGTCTTCGCGATTTTATCATCATTTCAAATTGCTTGTTGGAAGTGTTGGATGGAAATGAAAATCCTGTGTGTGAAGTCGACTAGTTGACATATTGGCTTCAAGTCTCATTTTTGCAAATATTTTTAAAAGAGAAGCTACTCTTTGATAAAAACACAGTTCTGGCAATTGGCAATATATATGGAAGATATATTTATCAACATAAAAATGGGAATAGTTTTGTGCCCTGGGATGGATTCATTATGTTAATATGGTTATACTATTTTGAAAAATAGGGTTCAAATGGACAAATTTCGAAAATTTAAATATGATTCTCTCTACAGGAAATTATAAAAAGAGTTTTCAGAGTGTTGTTGATATATTTTAGTGAACTTAACTCTCAAAAATACAAAAGACAAATACATAGTTTTATTTGGAGGTTTGAATTGATCACATGTGTTGATGCTTGATGGATGATAGTTGTATGTGGAAAGAACATTGACCGTTATCACTTCCCTCCATAATTTCATTTTACGCAGATTATAAAGCCCTCAATTTTTCCCAAAATCATTTTATTTTTCCATGTTTTGTTCCAAAAGAAATATGATTTTATAGAAACTCTGTAATTGGAAAAAGGAAGTTCTGAATTAGAACAGTGAGCATTATTAACAAGACTTACAGTTAAGTATGAAGATGGCATGATTATTTAAATGGTTGGGTTAAGAATGAGTTTTATTTAGAACAATAACCATGTATTTCCTTTTCATAAAAAACACTTTTCATTCATTATAAATCCAAATCACATCCCATAATTCCATTGAATATCCTTGTTCTAGATAATAACAATTGTGGATTTTAATTTGCAGAATGACTGTGATTATTGTATACAGAGAAATGGATTAATGGCTTGCATGCTTTTGTGTTAAATATTGAGAGCCAATGTTTTGAGTTTATCTTTAGAAAAAGTTAATTGATGGTTGATTAGTCTTTCCTATTCTATATTATGATCTATGTTTGTTTGTAGACAATGAGTTTATTTAGCAGAGGTAGCTATGGAAGAGGCAGGCGCAGAAATAATTACCCCTATACCACAAAGACCCCCTTACCAACCTCATCAAAATATTGTAGGTGTCCATGTTCCACCTCATGTCTCACTCCAGCCAGAGGTCCCTGTTAGTGATGGATGACAAGACATTATCAACCAACCTGCAGTCCATCATCATGGTTGGCCTACAGTTTCATTACCATTTCCTCCTCCACCTGCACATAACTAGCATGCCCAACAAATTGATCATATTGCATCTCCTGCTCAGTCCTCACATGGAAGTAAAAAATTGAAGATAACCATCCCTGAACCTTTGTCAAGCAAAGGTAAAAAAGTGCTCATTCATGCCAAGTCCTCTAGTGACTCCTCCTAGTCAATTACCTCTCATAACCAACATAATAATGAACAGAGTCCAACTCTTAGTGAAGTTCAGCCTCATGTATCCAACTAGCCAAGCAATGAGAAGATTGGCTCCACAAACAAAACAAAAAAGGCAACAAATAGTGGGAAGAAGCATACTGCTTCCCATAGTAAATATGGCTTTTGATTATTGAATAATTTGTTATATTTGGGTTATTTTCAGACATCATGGTACTATTATCTTCGTTTTTGGACAACCGATCTTATTATTTTTGTGGTGGCAAAATACATTTATTTTTTGATATATATTTGTGGATAATTTTGGGGAAACACGAGGGAATCTTCAAGTGATTGTTTACGAGGTGGCATGATTTATTTTGAAAATAAATTATGGAGCAACAAGGACGGAATCAAGGTTAAAAGGATTTAAAATATTTTAGGGGTCCCACCTATTAGTTATTATTTAATAAACCCTTTATTATTATTTGTCCCTAACTAATATTAAGTCTATTATGCCTTAACTAATGGTAGTTTGAAACTACCGCAACTTCTTTTGAGGAAGATAAAAGCTAATGAAGGGGAGGGACAAAAGGAAGAGAGAACAAGGAAGAATTTTCTGATATAAGGTCTACTCTTATTCTTGTGAGGTTACTTACTTTTATTCATTCTAAGTTATCTTTGAGTCTTATCCCTCTTGTTGACAGCAAGGCCTTATTTAAGATTGCAAGATTCAAGGATTGCGATATATATTTCAACAACTTATTCGTGAAAGGTTAATCATATGATCTTGATAGTCTGTGTATTCTTATTTGTATATGAATTGGATTTCATTACTAATATGGAATATTTTGCATAGTTAGTCAATGATATTTTCGTGGCTAAGTTGATCCAGACTTCTAGTCTCAATCCTCTCTCGTTGTTAGAGTATTTTTGTATGGTGCCCATCGGGGATCTCTAAATCTGATCTTGGCCCACCTCCTCCCAGGGATTTGAAAAGGGGTTATGATTGTAATTCAAAATGAAATTAATAAAATCACTTTGTTGATTTTGGTATCACATGTGTATTTTCTTATACTATTTTCATATTTGAATTTCATTCGTTCCTTAATTATAAAACACAATACATATACATTTTTCACTCTCTTCTTTTGCACCGTTTAATTATAAAAGACAACATTGATTCCTTGTACTTATTGCTCGAGAATCAATTGATAATTTTGTCTTAGGCTATAAACCCTGGCTGATAATCCCAACTATCTTACCCTAGCCTAGTAATATTTGAAAATGTTGAAGTGAGATTCCTCATACCTTTTCCTCAACACCAATGACATGGAATAATGGGTAAAGGCTTGTAGATGCCTTGTTTGCAGTGGATAGGCTTGCTAGTGCTGCAAAAGGGATGAGTGTAAATGAATGATTCAACTTGATGTTGCACAATTTGCTAGAAAAAGTGACACAATAGGTGTTGGAGAGTTTTCACGGTGCCAAAGCGTTTTCCATAGAAGAGACGTGAGCTTCTTGGATGAGGACTAATCGATCAGGTGTGTTGGGCACACAAAGTTGGTTGATAACCAACTATCACAAACAAAATATTCATGGAAGGGAATCTAATTGATCTATGTAGGCCAAATGGGGCAAAAAAAGGATCTATAGCATAGAGAGGTCAACACACTTCATGGGCTACACACCAAATTGACAAAATATTAAGCACTAACACAAGGGGCGACTTGGCATATCATCCACTTTTTTGAATTGCCCTTTTTATAGCAAATGACCAAGTGAAACTACTAGATATAAGAGGCCTACTTGAGATGTGAGTGTTCCTACATCTTAGATTAAGAATTGAGAACTATCAAAGGATGATGATCAATGTGCACAATACTCTGCTTATCCAAAAGATAGTGACATCTCTACTTCATGGCCTACACTAGCACGTAAAATTCCTTATCATAAGTGTTATAATTCAATTTGGCATCTGACAATGTCTCCAAATGATATGCAACAGGATGACCTCCTTATTTAAGTAATACACCAATTACATAATGAGAGGCATTTGTCTCCACTTCGAAGGCCTTGTGTAAATTAGGTAAATGCAAAATTGGAGCAAAGCATAAGGCAATACATAAATTCTGAAATCTCTCTTCAACTCCTGCATTCCATGTGAAAACATGTTGATTGGATAGGTAATGCAAGGGGCATGCAATGTGGGAGAATTTTGCAATGAAACACCGAATTAAATTAAGACAACCCCAAAATGTAGAGTTTTAGAGATTCAATGTGGGACTGTCACCAGGGCAGGGCTACCTCATCCAACTAATACTCGACGATTTACAACTTGTATTCTCTGAACACATCTAGACAAGTCTTGAAATATCTGTGTAGGCTATGAATCCAAGCATCCATAAGTTTGCATTGCATCTAATCACCATACTTCGGTAGAGTAATGCAAGTGTCTAGCTAGAGAGTTAAAGTAAATGTTGTAGATTGTCTGCGTAGGGATTCAATGAGTGTAAATGTCAGAGCTTGAATTGAGTTAGACTGGGTAGAATTGACATCTGTGGAGGTAGGTTCTCTATGAGGAGGCATTGTATGCACAATTTTTTTATTTTTTTTTAGTTTAATGGTGGGGGGGTTGTGTTTGGTTGGGGTGAGAGGGTAGACCTATAAAATCCTAGAACAAGAAAAAATTTGTGTGATTTATGTGGGTGCTAAGCCAAAGGAACCAAATCACTTGTCAATTAACATTGTTGTGAGGGAGTGGATCCCTAAAATGGTTATGGAATCCATGAGTGAATTGATCTGATACCAAATGATGTAAATTACAACTCACTAAAAGAGATTATGTAAATAATAGAAAAGAGAATAAAGAGATAAAACCCAAAACTTGTTAATTTTTCACGATGTTGGCAAAAATCCTCTTATAGAGGTTTACAAGTACATAGTAAAAAATAACTAGAACACTCTTGAAGCATGGCTCTAAGTGGATTATTTAAATATAATAACTTATTAAGGAACCTAGGGATTTGTACCCTTTGAGAAGTTGGAGAGATATGTTGTTATGAAGAAACACTCTCCTTGGGATGGTTTCCCTCATGGTACATCAGATGATATGTTACATGTAGTTTATGTGACACATTTGTATAGAAATATAAAAATATGCATGTTTATCCTCTAACCTAAAACATGAAAGGGATAACCCTAAACAGGGTGACACTACAGTTTGAGGACATACCCAATGGTGTCACTTACAGGATGATCAATATGCTACCAGTTAACACATCAAGTACAAGAAATGAAGGTTATATCATCCACGTACAATTGGGAAGTGATGGTCATATCAACCTAGGTCCTCTCGTCACTCATGGTAATATCCACCTGCAACTAGATGCATGTTTGGCCTAGCCCTGAAATCATGCATATCCCATGGAATTCTTCAACCCATAGTTGTATACAAATCGTTCTCCATCATTGCAATATTGGTCTTGAGGGAAATAAAGGTAACTCCTCTAATTCCATAGCCACTCTTGGCATTCACTTTGCAATTTTAGTTTGTCTTGCCATAGAGCTATAACCTTAGACCCCTTGGAGGTGGTTTAGCCACCATCTTCCACCCATTGTCTATGATGCCATCTATCCCTTAACTCATCTCCTTGGAGATTCTATCCATTATCAACTCGATTTTACATTTTGTTAGATTCTACCTATCTTCAGGCCTACCTACCCTCTTTCTTGAATGTAAAGTCACATCCCCATTCTTATATGGGATAACCATGATCTACAAAAAGTTTGAAGTTTGGAAGATAAGGAGATCAAGATTCCCCCCATGATGGGCAAGGTTAAAGGTGCCCATAGGT
>JZKD02S0062024.1:4147-17518 GCA_000966675.3 Picea glauca
AAAGTGTTACCCAGATTCATGATTTTACCCTACTATCAGCCAACCTTATCCAAGTGTACCTAATCCTATTTGGGGTCAGGGTCAAACTACTCAACCCCAGGTCCCTACTCAAACTCAAGGTTACAATCCTTGGGGATACTATCCTATCCAGCCACCACCAAATCAGCCAGGGGCTTCCCTCTATGGACAGTCTGCTTATGGTCCTCTTGGTTTGCCGACAGGGCTTCCACCCCAAATCCATCAGTACCCACAAGTAAACCGACAATTACCTTTTTTTTCTACCTTGGATTTGACAGATTTGTTTAGGATTCTAAATGATCCTATTCGTCACTCTCCCCAATGGCCTGCTATTCCTGCTAAGCTTCCATCGGATATTCCGAAATTCGATGGCAAGGCGGGAGAGGACCCAAATAATCATGTGATGACTTTTCACTTGTGGTGTTCATCCAATTTGTTTATGGATGACTCCATTCATCTACGTCTTTTTCAACGAATCCTCACCAGTTCTGCTGCGAAGTGGTATATTGAATTTCCATGAGGTTTCTTTTCTGATTTCAACACCCTAGCTATGGCTTTTCTTACACATTACCAGCTACCGATCCATTACGATACTGGGACTGAGATATTGAATGCTTTCAAACAAACTAAAGGCACTCATATATCGGATCATATTCATGAGTGGCGAAGGAGATGACGTCTCATTAAACTTGAACTCCCTGATCAGTTACTGGCGGAATGGTTTACTAAATCTTTCATGAACGAAATTGGTAAAGACATTGCTATGGGTGGTATTGTTACAGAGGAGAAGGCTATAAGTCGTGCTCAGTATATTGATCTCGTTTATTTGCAAATGGGAACACTTTACAATTTACTACCTGAGTTACCTCGTCCTGGTACTTGTTGGCAGCCAATTCAATTTTTTCAATTGCCCTAAAAGCTGCCTACACCTATGTCTCTTGAACTTCAAATTTCTGTCGCATCATGCAAAGAGACGATGTTTTCATTTCAAGCGACATTTGCAAATTGGTTTTAATTTAGTTTTCACGACTGAAAGCATGAAAACTCCTCCATTGTTATTTGAATTGTCATGATCTGCTCATTGATATGCTGATTGGTACTTACCTTTGGTTTATTTTTCGAACTATGTCCATTTGCCTATTATCACTCTGATTGCGCAACTTGATTTTGATTTAATTGACAAGGCTTTGAGCATGCAAATTTATGAGTTATACTTGATTATATAGGGGTCATGGTGGATGAAAGGTTTTTATATAATGTGATCCTTATTATTTTAAGCTCCTGGCTTATTGATTTTATCTATTGTCACCATGTATTAAAAACTTTTGATCAAAACATTGGATTATGTAACAAGCGCATGAGTTTGATTTCATATTGAATGGAAATGTTTGATTATTCACATGGCGCATTGGTGAAACATTTGGATTTTACTTTGGTTTGAATTATACTGTGGTGCATTGATTTATGGTTTTGGTTCTACATTGATTAATGGCACGTTGATATGATTATCCACCGCTCAAATTTTTTGGGTTGGCCGATTAGTATGGTTTAAATGATATGATGAGTGATTGAACAACACTGTACTGTGCCATTAATATACTGCATGGCGGTGATAATCCCACCACCTTCACACGCATACATTAATACACTCCCTTTTGAGCGCTTGTAGCTGTTAGCCATAACAATTTTTGCTCTTGTGTATTGTATGTTCAACCCAAACCCTACCATGCACCCGCGCCATGGCTCCAGTCGTAAGGGCTGAACCCAATGGTAGCCAAGCATTGTTGATGTTCGATGATGCTTACAGTGACTTGGAAGAATTTGGATGGCTCCCGTTCATACGAAAGTTTGATGGCTATAACCCTAGCGTGGCTCGGCAATTTGCATTAACCTTCGATGGCTATTGAGCCAAGGTTGGGGATGTGCAATTGGAAATCAGCGAGTAATTCCTAAGTTTAGCTACCGGTCTTCCTGTTGTTGGATAGAAATGGTCAAAAAATTGCAAAGTGGAAGATGTCCCGTGGACATTACTCTTCCAGTCACGAAGGGTGAGTTCCTGTGACAAGGGTTTGCCTGCAAACATGCTCAAGCAACGCTGGCACGACTTGCTGATGATAACCAAGCAGTTCATTACTTGCGAGGGCCGGTATGGTTTCATTTTCCTGTACCATCTTCGACTACTTATGGTTTTCATGGGCTATGAGCTTAATATGCCTTACTATTTGCATAGGAGTTTGTTTAAAATGTCTAGAAGGTACAAACGAAACCAGACCGACAGTAGCATGTTTCACTTTGGGTTGATAAAAATGATTGTTGTATGCCATTTAGGGTTGCACCGAGACTGTTGGAATGATTTTATCATTCGCAATAATTTTGAGGACTCTATCCCACCATAGGTTGACAAACCTGTGGTGAGTGAGAGCAAGTCGGTACCCCCTGTGCCTTACAGTGCTCTGCTACCTACACCCCTACCCGATTCTCCTATTGACCTACCCAATTCTGTGACCCAATGTGTGGAAAATGCTAAACCCTTGGCCAAAAGGCCTAAAGCCAAACCCATTGCCAATTCTAAAGGCAAGAAAAACGCCTGGTTGATCTCTCACATGGAAAGAAACAAACCAAAAGCACCCATCAACCCTGACCCTATTTTGGTGAGTGAAGATTCTGACTCAGAGGTTGAACGTTACCTATCAAGCGAGTATCCCTATTCCGAAGTTCTGTGTGATAAACCTGCATATGATTTTGTGAAGAACTTACCACCTTGTTTGCTAAATGATCCTAATTATCCTGGCATCAAAATGCCTTGTGAAACCCCTGGTGACTCGTCAAAACCCCTTCCTACTCTATCTCAACCAGCTGCTCCACCATGTGATTAGTGTGGCGCATGGTTAGAAAGGTATTACCTTGATGTGCCAATGCTGTAGTCCAGAATTCACGATCTGGAGGATCAAGTTGCAAAGCTCACCAATCAAAAGGCAAAGATGCCATCCACTGATAAGAAATAGCGAACAAATGGTTCAATTTTGTTTAAGAACGTGGAGTCGGCAACAACATTCGTCAATTCAAAATTGGCATAGCTCGAACAGCCTCACTGGTATGACTTTCACCTATTTATACGACATGATCATAAACTCTGTTTACACCATGGATTTTCTCTGTCACATAAGCATGCACTATTGTATATAATTTTGTTTTGATAAATCAATTTTCAGTTTTGATTGGATTTGGCTTTGATTCGAGTGATCTCGAGATAGATTTGATTTGTTTTTGGCTTCAATCGAATGCTCTGTTGATAATCGAAGTTGTTAATATTTTCTAAACACAGGCTGTTTTTGGTATTCCAATTTTAAACACAATCAATATCTCATTTCGAATTGGTTATATTCTATGCGATATGGTTGGCAATTATGGTTAACTGTTGTGATTGTATACCATTCTGTTATTGCATGACCAAATTGTGAATAGATAAGAATCATAGCTGTTATACCCAACCAAATCGATTCGAACTGTTTTGTTTGACCATGTTATCAAATTGCAACAAATATATTGTTTGAATTCGATTTGAGGAATGAAATTAACTGTATCCAGTCTCACGATTTGTTTCTATAATTAAACTCAGCCGAATTCATTTTGATTATTCACCTAGTTTATATTATGAATGTTGTTGATTCTATCACGCTACTGTCTGTTGACTGATTGGTGATCGATAACGAGATTCGCTGGGTCTATACTCATTGAGTATGATTTCATTTGAATATAATTGAAACAGTTACCTATCTTTACACATGAATGAATGATATCAATCTATTGCTATGACTATAACGCGTCGATGATGGTTGTGATTGCTATTTGATCCTATCAATTAACTGTATGCCACTCAGCGACTGAAGACTATGGAAAAATTTGTGGATACTGTTATGCATGTTTCGTTTTGACTATAGTCGTAACAGTTTGGTATTTGATTAACACAATGTGAATTTTATGCACAGCCATAACCAATCGATTGTGATTAACTATATTGATTTTGAATATGATGCGATTTACTTGTAATTGCATTTGGATACGGAACAGTGTGGTTATTATTTGACCCGATTTAATGGCAATTTAAAAACAAAGCATTCTTATCCTGTTTTCGATTGCATCCTTTTCGTTTTGGTTTGGTTTGAATGATAAATTTTCTTGAACCATTAGTAATTCGATTTTAATGTTTGTTAAAAACAATTAAATTGGATTGTTTTAAAAAGATTTCGTTTGATTGTTATCTGATTCTATATACTATTCTAGACTAGCTACAGAATTAGATGATTCTGTAGCTACGTCTGCAGGATCAATTTTTTAGTGTTTTGTTACTGAAATATCTCTCTAATTTGATATTTGTGTTCTATTGCAGGTAAATTCAAAATTGGAATTGATTTTATGAGCATTTAGGGGATATCTCAAAGATTTCACTTGCATTTTAGTTGCTTAGTTTAGTTGATTTTGGGATTTTTCCCTGATTATGTAAAACTGTTTGATAATTATCCACAGGGATGTTTTACCCTGTGGAGAAACTTATATATACTTATGATTTTTGTAATAATGTTCATCCTCATTCAAGGGAGAACAAGGATATGGAGTTCTAATACAGACTGAAGCAGAATTGATGTTTTTTCACAGCTTTAGCTTCTCAATATATCAAGATTTTGTTTCATGTTGTGTATATCAATTTGTTTATGATTTATGACTACTTTAGATATCTAAATCATGTGCAAATGATATAAGTTTAATCACTACAATCCATATCTGGTTTCTTCCAATTGTATAAAAGACATAACAATTGTTAGTTCAGTTAGTGAATGACAGGTTTATCTTCTTCATTGATTGAATTATTAAATATAAGTTTTTTGCATAACAGGTTTTCCTTATTGCATGAATTTATAATCATAAGATTGTTATGATTTACTTTTATGTCTTGTTTGTCCTGTAAACACTTCAAAGAGCAGCATAGCCAATCGTTTACGAAAAGATCATGGACTAACCGGTGCGAGTTTCCCTCCTCCGACCAGCTTAGAAGTCATCATACACAGGGCAGACTTGGAGCGTTCCCAGGTCAATTAGTGTGTTGTTTATTGTCTCCATTAAGTAGTTCAGATATAAGTCTAGATGGATTTAAATTAGATTGTTTAATTTCAGTAATTATATTAGATCATTTAATTTTAGTAGTTTTATTTCTTTTTCATAAAATATAAAAATCAAAAAAAATATCTTGTTGTCTTAGGGCAGTAATCAATTGAGTTTTGCAGGTTTTAATTAAATCTGTAGATTGTTTATAGTGTACATTTGTGAATAAGTAATATTGCAGCTGGTAATTAGATAGTTGATTTGAGTTATTAAAATAGTAATTAGTAGATTGTGTAATAGAGTAGTTTATATTTAGTTTTATTAGATTAGTAAGTTAGTTTAGTTTGTTTGTTTTAGTTAGTTTTCTTAGTTTGTTTGTTTTAGTTAGTTTTATTAGTCTTAGTTAGTTTAGTTTGTTTTATTAGTTTTAATTAAGTTAGTTTAGAGTAGTTTTCTCTTTGGTATCCTAAAGACTTTAGAGCAGCCAACGGAGCCATTAAACTCGTCAGGGTGGTTCATTCCAAATGGCTTGGGTTATTTAGACAACCCCGGACCGGTTCCACTCTCTCAATTGACGGACGGACTGTTTCGCCCGTCAACAATACTTCCAACACTTCAACTACTCTAGCTGCCTCACATTAAGCTGATGGTGTGATTGGTACTGCTCATACCCACTCACATTTTGTTTCCACTACAACCCCTAAATCCAATTCTTCTAATGTTCAAAATGCTCCGTCTCCTGCCACTTCCACCAGTAAAACTTCTGAGGTAAACGTTGTTCAATCTACCCCGACCGGTAAAAATAAATCAAAGAAAGGAAGAGGCAAGAATAAAGAGAGTAAAAATAATAATCAAACTGAGCAAACTAAAATCCCTCCTGTTGAAGATCGGGATAAGCGCAAACCACGCTACCCTTTCCTTATCTGTGATGACGATCACTACACGAAGGATTGTCCACGACGTGCTGAGGTTACTAAGTTCCTTCAAGGAACGCCGAAACCCTCTATGCCGGAAGTCTTGTCCCAACCCTTCTCATCTCAGCAACAGGCCTCGTTGGTCATCCATGACCAACCCTCTACTTCTACGACATCATATGTTTTGATGTGTACCAATGATTCTAAGAAAAATAACGTTGCACTCACAACTAGAGCCAAAGACTATACTCCGTCTAGGGAGAAGGTTGACGATTTACCTCCTGATTTGGTACAACCCTCTCCACTGACTCCACCTACGACCGGTCCTCTTCATCTCGAACGACCAAGCCTTGATACAGTTCTGCGACCACCCCCGAAAGGTGTCGTTAATAAATCGGCCTTCAATCCTCATGCTCGTGTGACCCAGAACTATAGCATTGTCGAAGATCTGGCCCAAGTACCTTCAGCGATGTCTGCCCTTGAAGTCCTTTAGCCTTGTCCTACACAACGAAGGGCTCTGTTGAAAGCTATAGGTGGAATTGATCCTACAGATACGAATTTGATAGTTTTTTACTTGGAAGATCATATTCCAAGGTTACCCCCTTAGCTTTCATTTCAGATACAAGTTGTTGCCGCCGACAAGAATATTTGTCGAACTGTTATCGATGAGGGTGCCTCTACGTGTGTAATGTCTTTTGCTTGTTGGAAAGCCATTGGCTCTCCTCTTTTAAATGAATCACAAAATACTTTGAAAGCCTTCAATGGCTCTGGTTTTAAGCCTTACGGTGTTCTTCCATCGTTGCCTGTTACTCTAGAAGGTAAGACAGTCCAAGTTGAAGTGGAAGTTTTTGATGCTCCCCTGGATTATAATCTTCTTCTTGGTCATAGTTGGATAGATTCTATGCGCGTTGTTGTGTCAACACTTTTCCGTGTCGTACAATTTCCTCATCAGGGAAAATTTGTTACGGTTGATCAACTTGCCTTATTTAATTCTGATACTCGTACTGGGAACATGCCGTTTATAGCTAAAACCCCACCGGGTTACGAGAATGTCGGTGTAGGCCTTTTAAAAGACTCTTCGTTAATGGGTACTTTCTTCATACCACCACCACCCGATATTCCATGCTCGTCAGTTGCTTCTATTAATATGATCTCCATTGTACCTCATGGGCTTCCAATGTCTTTTGACCCTTGGATAGTCCCTGATCCAGGAGATCATACTCGTTTCGGTGACGTCATGCCATTAAGTCCGGTTGAGTCTGCTTATCAAGCCATTCAATCGGCAACCCCTTCTACACCCTCTTTTGATGAGTTGTCTCCCGATCCTTTCTGTGTCATATTTTCCACTGATGAGATGATAATTTCCATCATGGAGGACACCCCTTGGGATGATGGGCATCATTGTTCCATACTGTTTCTGGAACAACACACTCTCAAGAATTACCAGCGGATTTCAACTCCGTCGACCGTTGTTGTTATATTGACTATTCTCGAATCTACACGTGATGTGTTTGAGGAAGGGAACCTCAGTAATATTTCTCCCACGATACCCATTGATATATCAATTAAACCCAGGATAGTTGAAAATGTTCACATTGGAGCTTCGTATTCTCCCGATTAAATCGTCACCTATACGTCTCTGTTTAAAGAATTTCATGACATCTTTGCCTGGAGTTACAAAGAGATGCTAGGTATCGACCCTGCCATTATTGTGCATGAGATTAAGACATACCCCGGAGCTAAACCAGTTCGGCAGTGCCTTCATCCGGTCCATCCACGTAAAGTGGAAACTATCAAACTCAAAGTTGAAAAACTTCTCAAAGCCGGTTTTATTTATCTCATGGCTCTAACAGAATGGGTTTCCAACCCTGTACCGATTGATAAGAAAGGTGGTAGTATACGTGTTTTTGTTGATTATCGGGATATTAACAAAGCCTGTCCAAAAGACAACTTTCCAAGCCCTTTCGTCGACCAGATTGTCGAGGACTGTGCCGGCAGTGAAATCTTTTCTCTCATGGATGGATTCTCCGGCTATAATCAAATTAACATCGCTCCTGAGGACCAACATAAAACTGATTTTATTTGTCCTTGGGGTACTTTCACCTATAGAAAACTTCCCTTCAGTCTTAAGAATGCGGGCGAGACGTTTCAACGTGCTATGTCTTATGCGTTTCATGATATAAAGCATATCGTTCAACCTTATTTGGACGATTTGCCAGCTCATTCTTTACACCGAGTCGATCACCCCAATCATCTCCGAGCAATTTTCATTCGTTGTCAGTTCTATCACATTCGTTTGGATCCTCATAAATGCGTCTTTTGCATAGAGTCTAGCCATCTTCTAGGTTTCATTGTTTCACGTTAAGGGATCTGGGTAGATCCTATTAAGGTTGAGGCGATTCTTAATCTCCCTCCTCCTTCTTCACTGTGCCAGTTACAAATTTTGCAGGGAAGCAAACTTTCTTCATCGTTTCATCCCTAATTACACCAAGATTACTTGTGGTTTTACACGTCTTCTAAAGAAAGGTTCAGAGTTTCTCTGGGATAAAGTTGCCAACAATGCTTTTGAAGCTTTGAAGTTGTCCCTCACGAAAGCTTCACTTCTTTTCCCTCCTGATTATAGTCGGGATTACTTTCTTTATCTAGTTTCCTCCGAGTATACTATTGGCATGGTTCTCATTCAAGAGGATGATGAACATGATGAACATGTTATTTATTACTTGATTCGAAGTCTCACTTCAACTGAAATCAAGTATCAACATGTTGAAAAGCTGGCTTTGGCTGCTGTTCAAGTGGTTCAACGTTTTCGTCATTAAATTCTCTCCAGGAAAACTACAGTGATTTCACATTGCAACCCTATGCAACATATTTTGACACGACAATTGATAAGGGGAAAGTACTCCAAATGGATTTTCATACTCTAGGAGTTCGACTTAGAATTTGATCGCACCACGTCTAAGAAATCCTTAGTTTTTGTTGAGTTAATATGTGATTTTCCCCACTCTGCCACAGAAACTGTAGCAGTAGATTCATTACCTGATGAATCGCTTTTCCTTATCAACACTGATGATATTTTGTATGGAGATATCATTATATATCTCCAAACCCAGAATTTTCGGCCTGCTTTATCTAGTACTCAACGATGTCGTGTCTGTTATCAAGCTTGTCAGTACATTATCCTTGGAGATACTCTTTACCATCGAGGAATTGACTATGTTTTTTTACGTTGTTTGACTTTTGACGAAGCCGAGAAAGCTCTGAATGACTACCATTCTGGAGCATGTGGTGGTCATATGTCTGGGTATGCTACTGCCCAGAAGATCTTACGTGCAGGATATTTTTGGCCTTCCTTGTTCAATGACTGCATTACTGCTGTTCAGAAGTGCCATGCCTGCCATACCTACAATCATAAAATTCAGTCGCATCCTGCTCCCCTTCATCCTGTGGTCTCAATTGGTCCTTTTTCAAAATGGGGCATTGATTTCATGACATGTCACCCTCACTCGGTCGGGGGGCATGGTTATATTATTGTAGTTGTTGATTATTTTACAAAATGGGCTGAGGCGATGCCAACATTCGATAATACTGGAAAGACTGCAGTGTTATTTATTTTAAACCATGTCATAGATCGTTTTGGTGTTCCTCAAGCTATCATAACCGATCACGGTAGTCATTTTAGGAATTTTATGATGTCTGAACTTACGAAAAAGTTGGGTCTTCGTCATGATAGCTCAACACCCTATTATCTGCAAGTTGATGGCCAGGTCAAAGCAATCAATAAGGTTCTTATAACTATGATTCGACGGATGATAGGAATTCATAAAATCAGCTGGCACACGATGTTGTTTTCTGCATTGTGGGCATATTAGACATCTGTTAAATCCTCTACGGGGTTTACACCTTTTCGATTAGTCTATGGCATGGAAGCCATTCTATCAATAGAATGTGAGATACCTTCTCTAAAGCTAGTTGTCAAACTCTTACCCAATACTTCTGCTGAAGAGGAATGTTTGTTGTATTTGATGTGATTAGAAGAGACCCGACATGATGCCACTCTAGTAATAGAAGCCCAAAAGAAACGCGTCAAGGCACAGTATGACAAGCATGTCAAGCCTCGCGTTTTCTTTGAAGGTGATCTTGTTCTTATGTATGAACAAGATAAAGATATCTTAGGAGCTAGGAAATTCGAACCAATGTGGCGTGGCCCTTACATTGTTCGCAAAGTTTTGAAAAAAGGAGCATATGAGATGGTTGATTACGATGGTATACCTTTAAGTGAACCCAAAAATGGGTTATACTTGAAGAAGTACTATGCATAAGTCATTTGTGCACAAGTACTTGTATTTTATGTATCATACTTTGTGTGTGTTACTTTAGTTTTCTTTTGATTTTATTTGGTCTTTTCCCTTACATGACATTGTGTTTGATTGTCAGATGTCGGAGTACTCGCTACCTTATATTGGCTTCACTGATGGTGCTAGCCGTAGTACTCAAAACTTAGCTTCAGCTGCATGGGCAATCTATGCCCCAACAAATGAAGTTATATCTTTATGAGGTGTATGTCTTGGCCGAGCAACCAACAACATCATAGAGTATAGTGTCGTTATTGAATTATTGGTTGATGCTATCTCTCTCGAAATTCGTCATTTGGTTATGCGACTTGACTCGCAGCTTGTAGTACTATAGCTAAGTAATGTCTACTCTATTTGAAGTCCTACTTTATTAAGGCTATATTTGCGGATTCGCCTCTTGGAATGGTATTTTGATCACATTGAATATCAGCATATTACTAGATGTCTTAATACATTAACAGATGCTTTGGCTAATTATGTATTGAACAGACATTTAAATCATTTATAAATCAAACACATTATAATTCACACAATGTAAAGTAAACTAGTAGAAGTCGTTTGTATATATATAACGATCAAAAGAGTTTGTTTTTACAAAATGTTTGTCCGAAGACCAAAATATCAAAAATTGAAGATTACAACTTCTACATAGTGACATCACGGGTGACGTTCACGGTAAAACACAACTTCCCTAGCAACCCTGCAGAGAAATCGACCCATAGCTACTGAAACCCCTATAGTATGACACTGATCGCGTCATGGAACCTCTTCCAGAGCCATATCTGGAATGTCTACTATCAGGCCTTCTAAGTTCTATTCCACCACCTGGTAATCTTCAACATACTGTGGTAATACTGCTGCTGCTTCTCCTTGTCACTGGATAGGAGAGGTGCCAGGAGGTCTATACGGTCCAACGTCTGTGTTATCAACAAATATTTTGTGTTAGTCTTTGGATAAATCTATAAAACAAAAACATTTAAATATGATAAAAATTCAAAAACATTTAAAAAGAGAAAATTTGTGTACTTCTTACTGAGGTCTCCCCACTGAGCATCCTCAGGTAGTGCTAGATCTGAATCTCCTTGGAAATCCAACTCAGTATACGTGTAATCATCGACCATCAGCATCTGTTTCTGCAACCAGTTAAAGAAAATATCGTCATATTTGACGATTGGTCCTGCCACGTGTCGGGCCATGAGCCGACACCATCATAACTTCCTCGGATCCCTAGGACTCAGAAAGTTCCACTCAACCTGTAGTAGAAATACAAGGACCCTCTCTAGGAAGAAGGACACTAACAAAGATCCATATCCAAATTGTTTCAGTTCTCCTCGCCTGCACTTGGTTAGTTGCTTTTTGATACTATGCAATACTGCATCAACCCAGTTAAATACTCAGGGCTCAGTACACTCGATGGCATACTGGAAGTAGATCTGCAATGCCATATGGGGAGCAGCACTTCCATCCATCCAAGCAATTGTGAAGAGAATAGTGCGGAGAGTCAAGTTAGTTACTCCCCAAATTGCCACTTTCCCTTTCTTTCTTTCGGCCTCGAGTACACAGTATTAGTTGCAATATTCACTCATTTTTAACCCCCCACCTTTGTTGCTGGTTAGACTGACATAGGACCCACACCTGGATAATCCAGTCAAGAAGTATATGTCCTCTATGTCAATGGATAATGTGTGAGCTCCTACAATGAAAACTTGCTGGTCTGGATCCCACATACGGATTAAATACTCCAGTAATCGGACTTGGGCTCTCATGCCTGAGATACAGAAGTATTTTAAGAGACCACAATCTCTTAATGCAACTATGGTGGGAGGATGATTCTCGACATTTGTGTTATCCTCCTCATGTTCTCATTCTCTCCACTAAAGAACCATGTTTGTGGCTATTTACCTACATAAGAAACATACAAAGAGAATTAATGATCTTATTCATGAAATGAATCTTTTTCATTGGCTAAACTTTTAAAAACAAATTTGAGTCCTGTGTTGCTCGGAGGTGCCTTATTATGCACAGTGTGAACACCTCGTAGGTGGCTCAAAGCCCACCTGGGAGAATGAGTCATTCTCGCAGGTCCCATATGGGCCACCTGCGAGAATGCCTCCACGCATATATGGTTCAAAAAATAACTTAAAACAAAACTTTTAACCAATGGAATCAAAATTTTAAACCATGAAAAGATCAAGAATGAAGAACTTACCAAAATGTTGTTGACGGCTTATCAAATGATCACTCGTAGCTCCCAGAAATCGACACCAAATTCAGAGGGTAAAATGAGGGTTTTTGGAACTCAATGGTGAAAATGTGAAATGATATTGTAAAATTGATTATTTACTCATTTAAATTACTTTTTTACTATGTCAAGTTTGGGTTTTTTATCTTTATCTATTATTTAAACCTAATGACTAATGTGAAAATGAGTGTAATGACTTGCAGGTATGAAACAGTGATGATTATGGACAGTTTTTCTCCATCATGGTGTGATTTTGATTGTTTTTTATGGTTTTTACATAAAACCTCGAGCTCCTTTTTGTCCGTTCTTTCACTCGTGAAAAACATAAGAACGTGATCAAGCATAGTTTTCTCACTTTTTCGGGCTCACTGTGGTTATACGAAAAAGGAACCCCCCTGGAGTTCTCTTTAAGCTCTTTTCAGACTCTCTAAACATGAAAAGATCGTCGAGCGACCTTGTTATTTTCACGCTCGATAAAGTATTTGAAGTACGCATCTTTCGAGCGATAGTTTAACCCTTTTTCAGTCTCGTTGGACTATTGTACGAAAAAGGAACTGAGAGAGTTCACTTTTAAACCTTCGAGTTTACTATCTCTAGACTTGTTAAACAAACATTGACAGACCCGTAATTGGACCGAACCACTCCTTCCTAGGGTTCGTTAAAAATACTCCGAGGGACTCGTCTGAAGGATGAGCTTATATCAACAAGCATATGTGATCCTCTTCAAGCTTGCGTAAAAATAAAG
>JZKD02S0062035.1:10460-25653 GCA_000966675.3 Picea glauca
CACTCCCATGATTACCAACTGGAAGAAGCTTCATGCTTCTGAGGCACAGTTGGTGGATTCCACTTTGTATCATCAGTTGATCGGGTCATTGATGTATTTGGTCAATACCAGGCCATATATTTGTTTTGCTGTTAACACTCTCAGTCAGTTCATGGTGGAGCCTAGGAGAGTGCACTAGGTGGCAGCAAAACATGTGCCCAGGTATCTTTGTGGTACAATAGATTATGGATTGGACTATCATAGAGGAGATGGAGTTCGTCTGGTTGGCTATACAGACTCAGATTGGGCAGGATGTGTCAGTGACAGGAAAAGTACTTCAGGGTGTTGCTTTGGATTGGGATAAACAGTTGTGTCTTGGTTTAGTTGGAAGCAGAAGTCAGTGGCTTTGAGTTCAGCAGAGGCTGAGTATATGGCAGCTAGTCAGGCTAGTTATGAGGCCCTTTGGCTTCGTAAGATGCTGGTGGGATTGTTCGGTGTGCAGTTGAGGCCTACCGTGATTTACTGTGATAATCAGAGTTGTATCAAACTCTCGGAGAATCCAGTTTTTCATGACCGGTCTAAGCATATCGAGATTCGATATCACTTCATCTGTGATTATGTTCATAGAGGAGTTGTGGAGCTACAATACATATCTACAGAGGAGCAGGTTGCAGACATACTTACCAAGGCATTGGGCAGAGGCAAGTTTATATTTTTCAGGGACAAGCTTGGAGTGGTGAGTAACACTTTCCTCGGTATGAGGGAGTGTTAAATTTTTAATTAAAATAAAGTACCAAGGCAAGTGTTTCTCTTCCCTAGGCGCCTAAGGGGGAGAAAGTGCCTAATGTGGGCCCTAGTCAAATTAATTTGTGAGATGCAAATTAAAAGATAACTTTATGACCAAAGTGAGGGTGAGTGAAGAGACACCAAATCTCAGCCACCCATCTAATCTAATCTCAATCGTTAGATTAGAAAATCCCTCACCTTCCCTCATGAGGTCGATTAGGGCAAGAGGGTGCACCCATTGTGGGTTGTTGATCCATTTTTCTTCTTGAGAGAGCAAGAGAGAAAAGAGAAGAGGTCGAGCTTGAGAAGAGAGACAGCATTTTGCTGAAGGAGAGAATGCATCCCAAGGCAAAGAGGCATCATTTGCAGAGCTAGGTGCACATCCCAAGGTAGCAAGCTAGCACGGATATCAAGACAAGGTACAACCATTAATGCAGACCATACAATACGGATTTCTAGAGGCCGTACAACCATTTTCATGCACAAAAATTGAGGGAGATAGCAGAATAATTTTTGAGGAGTTTGGCATGCATCCCAAGGCTATCGTACAACCATTTGTTGGCACAGAAATCGAGGTAGCTGCTTCAATTAATTTCTGAGTGTATTTCCGTATAGTCCGTACAGTTTGGCACAAATTTTGAGGGCCATACAACACGGTTTTCAAGGAGATGTTTATGTTGGGTTTTCCATACTGTCTTGGCAGAATTTTGGGCACAAATTTCGAGACAGGCCGTACAACATTAATTGCTGGGACAACCGTACAGTTGTACAGATTTCTGGTTCATAATCGAGGAGCAAAGCTACATGAATGTCCAGATAAGTTTGTGTAAATTTCTAAAGATGAATATGTAAAAGAAATTTCTCAGAAGCTCAATAATAATAAAAAGCCTTCTCTCACTGGTTTTCCCCTTGTGGTTTTTTCCAGGGTCAAAGTTAGACCAAAAATCTCTGTCTATAAATTTTCTGAGTTTTGCATACTGCTGATATTTTATTTCTGCGTTGAAAATGATGTTTAGAATCCTCATGTTTCAATTATGAAGTTTATTTTCTGCTAAGTTTTTTATATGCTGAAACTGTGATGAAACAATGATGAAACTGTGCTGATACTGGGTTTGGGCATTTAATTTTGGCTGAAAAATCAGCGAGACTGAAACTTGGTTGGGGTCTGAAATTTTAATAGATTCAACCGAGACAGACTCACTAGACAACAACAAAACATGTATTGAGACATATGCGAGGCACAATTGGATATGGCTTGAGATATGCCTCCAGTGTGAACTTAAGTTTGCAGGATATGCCGATTCAGATTGACTAGAAAAGTACAGTGGACCGGAAGAACACATCCGGTTGTTTTCTTACCGTGAAGTTTTCCATGATTTCCTAATGCATCGGGAAACAAACTCTGTGGCCTTGAGCACCACAGAAGCAGAGTATATAACATCAAATGAGAGAAGCCATGTCGCTCCACAAACTTCTGACATATTTACTTGACCATGAGATGGATCCTATGATGATAACCAAGAGCCATGTGTAAAGCTCCTCGAGAACCCAGTGTTTCCTGATGGATCGAAACACGATGAGATGAAATATCCTTATATCAGAGATATGATGCTGAGGAAAATCGTACACATGCAGTACCTTCCTACACATGAGAAGATCGCAGATATCTTCACCAAACCACTTGCCAAGACAAAGTTTGGGTATTTTTGTGAGAGACTTGTCCTGGTGGAAAATGCTTCCCTAGCTGAGAGAGAGTGTTGATGATTGCAACTATGTGAGACATTCTCCAGCTTACAAACCTGTGAGATGTGGATTACTACAACTATGTGAGACATTCTCCAGCTTACAAACCTGAGAGAAAGTCCCTAAGAAGGGTGTGTGGTTCCTATCTGAGACAGAGCTGGAACATAGAGATGACCTCCTTCATACAAAGAGTTGAGAAGAACTCCAGACAATTCTCCTGTGTAACACAGTGAGAAAGGTGATCTGCAAAGTTGGACGTGCCTGTGGCTGAGCACAAGGTGAACGTGTGAAATTCCAAAGTGTTGGGTGCATCGTCATGCGAACATAAATGAAGATGATGTATTAGCCTCCTTTGAGCAGAAGAGTTGATGAGAAACTCCATATGACTCTCCTGTGTAATGCACTGGGAAAGAATATCTGTTGAGTGGATGTGCTTGTGGACGAGCACATGTGAACGTGATCCTAGTGGCTGAGCACTAGTGAAGAAGTGGTTCATCTATGTAATGCAATGAGCCAGAGATATGGACATCCCTATGGATGTGCCCGTAGTGAATGAGCACTAGTGGGTGTATCAGATCCCTTGCTATATTGTTCAAGAGTTAGACCTTCCTGTAACCCTAATTGTAATGTAAAGGGTACAGGTCGACCCCACCTTAATGTGACTGGTAATTAATGTAAAATATAATTAATTTGGTTAATATTAATTATATTTTAATCTAGTGAGGTTGGCCCTGTTGTGCCAATAGACAATGGAGGAAAGTATACCTCGAGTGCCTTCAAGGATTTCTGTGTAGATTCTGGAATTAAGAGGGAGTTGACTGTGCCGTATAACCCACATCAGAATGGAGTCTCAGAGAGGAAGAACAGATCGATAGTTGGGGAAACAAAGACAATGATGCATCATCAAGACTTGCCCATGTTTCTATGGGTTGAGGCGTGCAACACTATAGTCTATCTGCATAACAAGAGTTCACATAAGGTATTGGGGAGGATGACCCCTGAGGAGGCCTTCATGGGGAATAGACCAAAGGTTGGTCACATACACATCTTTGGGTGCTTGGACTATTGCCATGTTCCGACAGAGAGGAGGACCAAGCTCGAGCCTACTGCAGAGAAGGGAATCCTTGTTGGCTACACTGAGACCTCCAAGGCACACATGGTCTACATTCTTGGACTCATGAAGACAATGGTTAGGAGGGAAGTGGGATTTGAGGAGGACATGGCTTATAGGAATTCCTCTGGACAAATGCAAATTGATGAGCAATGTCATGATCATAGTCAGGAGAAGAGTTCTCCTAAGGAGGAGGCTAGACAACCAATACAAACTACATGTCCCCAGACTTCTGTATAGGTTGGGCAACAAAAACAACAACAACAAAGTGAGTAGGGTGTGTAGCGTGAGAAAAATGAGGAGGAGCAAGATGACCAGTTTACTTCGGCTGAGTCCTCTAGTAGGAGGAGGTCGAAGTGGGCTGAACGCACATTGAGAGAGGCTCAGGAGCAGGTAGAGGCTCCTCAAACATCAATAAGGATGAGCAGGGCTCCACATAGGTTTTCCGGTTACATGGCTCTTATGAGTGAATTGATAGAGGCCGAGCCTTCCAGTTTTCAGGAGGCATCTGAGAAACAGGTGTGGAGAGAGGCCATGATAGAGGAGTACTCTTCCATCATGAAGAATGATGTGTGGGAGGTTGTGCCCCAACCAGAGGGGAAATCAATGGTTTGATCTAGATGGATCTATAAGATCAAACATGCGGCTGATGGGAGTGTGGACAAGTTCAAAGACCGCTTTGTGGCTAAGGGATTCTTACAGAAGGAAGGCATTGACTTCAGTGAAACATTTACACCCATGGCTAAATATTCTTCTATCAGGGCTGTGATATCCATTGCAGCTGAGTTGGGATGGAAAATCCACCAGATGGATGTCAAGACAATGTTTCTTAATGGAGTGATAGAGGAGGAGATATACATAGAGCAACCAAAGGGGTTTGAGGTGCACATCGGGGCATCTCATGTTTGCAGGTTGAGGAGAGCACTATATGGGCTCAAGCAGGCACCACGTGCCTAGTACAACAGGGTTGAAAATTATTTTCTTGGGATGGGCTTCACCAAGATTTAGGCTGACTCCAACCTCTACTACATCTTGGTTAAGGGGGATCCACTCATTCTTGTATTATATGTGGATGACTTGTTTTTGACAGGATCAAAGAAGTTCATAGTGGATTGCAAGCTAGATCTTGTTGTTGAGTTTGAGATGAAGGACTTGGGTTTGATGCATTATTTTATTGGATTGGAGGTGTGGCAGAAGGATGGCCATATTTTCCTTGGACAAGGGAAATATGTCGTGGAGATCCTGAAGCGGTTTGTCATGCAGGATTGCAGGCCTATGGAAACCCCCATGGTTACTAACTGGGAGAAGATAGATGCTTCCAAGTTCGAAGGAGTAGATGCCACTCTCTACAGGCAACTCATTGGCTCTCGTATGTATCTGGTTAACACTAGACCATATTTGTGTTTCGCTGTCAACACACTCAATCAATTCATGGTAGAGTCTAAGCGTGTACACCGGGTGGCAACAAAACATGTGTTTAGGTATCTGCGTGGGACAATCGAGTTTGGATTGAGCTATCCAGGGGGATGGAGTGAAGCTCATGGGTTATTCGGATGCATATTGGGTAGACAACAATGTGGACATGAAGAGCACATCAAGGTGTTATTTCAGCTTGGGTTCAAGGGTTATTTCCTGGTTCAACAAGAAGCAATAATCAGTTGCTTTGAGCTCTGCAAAGGCTAAATACATGGAAGTTAGCTTGGCATCATGTGATGCCATTTGGATTCGAAAGCTACTCATGGGCTTGTTTGATTAGGCATTGGACACAACAGTGATTCACTGTGACAATTAGAGCTGTATCAAGCTCTCTGAAAATCCAGTGTTTCATGATAGGTACAAACACATTGATATAAGGTACCACTTCATTCAGAACTGCGTGCAAAAAGGTTCTGTACAGCTACAGTATGTGCCAATTGGTGAGCAGATTACAACATACTCACAAAGCCTTTGGTGAAAGGAAAGTTTGTCTATTTCAGGCACAAGTTGGTGGTTGTACATAACACCTTCCTCTCTAAGAGGGAGTGTTGATTTTCCTATAGCAGAAGGTGTTCCCACATGCCTAGTGCCCAAAGGCATGTGTGGGACCTTAATTTGACCCATATCAGCCTTAACAATTAGCCCACGTTTTACTTAGGAAATTTCAGCCTAAAGTCAATGGTTAGTGGATTGTGGGGCCCTGTAAAGGGGGGGCACTCAACGTTAGTGTTGAGTGGGGCCCTGCCTTGAGTAGTGAACCCCTAAGTGCTGTGTGGGTTCCAGAGAGAGAAGGCACCTCAATCTGGGTGCTTTGAGCTTTTGTTGGGCATTGATCCCAAGGAAACAAGGAGAGGGATGGGGTATAGGGTGGTTGAGGGTGTTGGGCATGCTCATTCAATGTTTTGGTGAGCAAGAGAGGAGAGGGAACCGAGCAGAGAGAAGAGGAGGAAGAGTTGCTGAAGAAATTGTATTCTGAGTAGAGCTAGGGAAGATAGCGGAGTCCACTCAGAGGTCGTGTTGAGAAGCATAGGTAGCTCATTCTCAGGAACAACATCAAAAGAACTGATTTCTGGGCGCATTGGTTGAGTAAAGAAGGCCAGAACAAAGCAGTTTTGCAGCAATAGCTTAAGGCTGCACACAACAATTTATTTCAATCATTAGGAAAGGACATAGCAGGTTGTACAAGACAACAAAATGAGGCCATACAAGTTGCAAGAAACTTGGTTGAACAACACTTAGTTTACTGGTCCATATTTGAGGAAATTCTTCTCTGTACTGTAAGGAATTTCTGTTACAAAATTATACTGCTGTAACTTCTCTCTTATAGCCCAATAAATCTCCCCTCATAGTTGGTTTTCCCCACACTAGGGTTTCCAGGGTACCTACTATATCATTGTGTGTGTTTGTCTTAATATTTCCGCTGTGCATGCATGCATACTCAACTAGTATAATCTTAGCATAGATCTGATTAAAATTTTTGAACTGAATTTAATTTCTGGGTTATTATCTATTGGTTGGGTTATCATAGTTTGGATGGGTATTAAAGGTTTTACAAAAATTTCTAGTCCTTGTGAATGCACCACAACACGAGTTGTTTAGGACATCCTGCAAGGATATATATGTCTTCAATAAGATCAAGGGAAGTGGATCAAATCTATCAAAATCACAATATAAATTTGCATAGATCTCGACTCATCAATTTGAAATATCAAGCTCAAGGAATCCTCATCAAATTGTGAGCATGAGCATCCTCTCATGCACCTCAAAACCTTTTGCAACTGAAGCAACAACTACAACTAGGTCATATCTGCCTATCTTTGAGGATCTTGCAGTAATAGTATCATCACAGTGAACTCCCTATGTTTGCGATAATCGAATAGCCTTGTCACTGGTACTCATCACTACTCCATCAACATTGAGATTGGAATCAATCACTGATTCCACCACCATATGTTTTGAAATCTTCAAGGTCTTGCACACCCTTCTTCAATGCCAATGCTCTAAGAGAAGAGTACTCATATGAAGAGTACAACATGAAAGATCAATTCTCCAATATCATGTACAAAGTACAAATGCATAAGATCATAAATAGCTTAACATCGCACTGCTATCACATCCATGAACAATATCTCCACAATGTACAATATGTACAACCAATACTATCCCCAAGGGATAACGTTGGAAGTTCCCTCCATTTGTTACAATCACTAAAACTAAGCAAGGTCACCATACCTGTAAACCCTTGAGTCACAACTCAACCAAAATAGAGCAGCCAATAATCATCACTCTATCACATAATGAAATATCCCATCCCAAGCCCTAAAAATCAACAAACTATCAATTGGTTAAGCATCCCTATCACATGTATCTGTCCACTACAAACACTAACATCCATAGGAACACATCAACCATCCATCACAGGTTGTCTTAGTCATCACACTCGCTGAAATATAGATCACATGACAACTATCAATGAAGTACATCCTCTACCTATTAAAGGTGAAAACACATTGACATCCACTAGAACAAATCAACCACCTATCATAGGTACTCGTGTGAATTTCACCCATTGAAAATAAATCCATACCATCCATAAATGAAGTAGAACACATTAATATCCATTGGAATAAATGAGTGACCTATCGCAACCCTTGGGCATCTCAATCACTGAAAATAAATCCATACCAATGGATAGTCATATAGATCCACCATCTCTCATAGGTGAAAACATATCGGTAAATCTTGGAACAAATCAACTACCTATCACAATCCCTTCTTGGCATCATACTTGCTAAAAATAAATCCATAATACCCATCCATGTAGTAGATATACCACCTATCATAGGTGTAAGTGTACTCTTATCATGAGAGAAACCAGGGTTTCAATCCATCAAACCCTTCATAGGTGCAAGTGCTCATCTCGAACACACTAGGGTTTCACCATCCAATCAACATCAACAATGTCAAGTACCACTACTAGGTACAATGCAATTGAAATACCAACTTCCTCTTCACCAAAAGTGTCATTCCGACAAAATATCTCTAACACCATGTTAGAAATTTTGTGTTCTAGAGTTTTATTGCAAATTTAGAAATTCCACCTCACACCAATGGTTTCCTACATGCAGTTCATGTGGAATTTGTTGAATTTGTTGATGCTTAGCTCAAGCACATGTAGTTTATTTCAATTTACCATGAACTTGAACCATAAACAATGCAACCATACAATATACAATAGCCGCAGTAACCAAGATCACAAGAAGAATAACCATGCACAAGAACACAAGAAGTTATCTTGGGAAAACCCTTCTCAACCAAGGGAAAACCCCAACAATCCTTTGCTATAGAGTCAAGAGAAGATCATCCTTTCACCACAAACCCCAATGCACACAAGAGGGTGCTCTATGACCAAGAAAACTTGCGCCTAAGAGAAGTGCACACTTCATCCCTACAAGTAGGCGTCGAGAGAATGATACAATGAAGAGTGAGTGATCCATAATGGGGATCAACTCTTATTTATACATGGCCTAACAGATCAAATGGATGTGTCTATTGGCACAATAGGGTCGACCTGTACAAATGAATAATATAATTAATCTTTGACACAATATTAATTATCTTTACATAGTGGGATCAAATTGTACCCTTCACAATACAAAATTAGGGTTACACAATAAATCTTACTCTTAGACAATATAGAAAGGATCTCTCACATCCTCTAGTGCTCAGCCATTAGGGACACACCCACATGTGCTCAATCACAGGGACGCCACTCTCAACAGATCAACTCAACTAAGTCCATAGGAGTACCATCTGGAGAGCCATCTCGAGTCGACGCAACTAAGTCCATAGGAGTTTGACAAGAGACCATCGCAAGTCATCTCAACTCAGTCTAGAGGAGCACTACAAGAGACCACACACGTCATCTTAACTCAGTCCAGAGGAGTATGACACACCTATCACATGGGCTTTCTCACAGATCGTCTCAACTTAGTCCAGAGGAGAACGACTTGGAGAATGTCTCTTGAAGCTGCAATCATCAACACTCCCTCTTAGCTAGGGAGGCATTCTCCACCATGCCAAGTCTCTCACGGAAGTAATTGAACTTCATCCTGGAAAGCGGTTTGGTGAAGACATTTGTAACTTGCTCGTGTGTAGAAAGGTACTGCACATGTACTGCTTTCCTCTGCACCATATCTATGATGTAATGGTATTTGATATCAATGTGTTTTGATTTATTGTGAAACACATGATTCTCTGAGATCTTCACACAACTATAGTTATCGCAATGGATAACGGTGGAATCCATCTCATGTCCAAATAAGTTTGCAAGGATCTTGCAAATCCACACTCCTTCACGGACTGCAACACATAGTGCAATGAACTTTTCTTCTGCGATACTCAAAGCCACAGAAGTCTGTTTCCTGCTGCACCATGGAACCATGGAAGATCCCAAAGTAAAACAACAACTGGATGTGCTCTTCCAGTCCACTGCACTCCTGCCCAATTTGCATCGACATATCCCTGCAATCTCATGTCTACATCGGAGGCATATCTCATTCCATAACCAATTGTGCCTCGTAAATATCTCAACACATGCTTCGCTGTTATTCAATGTGTCTGTCTCAACTGACTCATAAACTGACTGAGTACACTCACTGCATGACATATATCAAGTCTGGTGTTAACCAGATACATCAGTGATCCAATCCGTCATCTGTAAAGATGTGGATCAATATCTCTTGAATCGGAAGAAGCCTCATTCATTTTCTTCAAATTCATCACCATCGATGTAGGCATGGATCTGCAGTTTTCCATCTCGAATTTCTTCAATATCTCCATTGTGTATTTTCCTCGACTCAGGAAAATCTCATCAGTCCTCTACCACACTTCTAGTCCCAAGAAGTAGTGCATCATACCAAGGTCCTTCATCTTGAATTCAGAAAACAATAAGGCTCTCTGAATCAGTGAGGAATAAGTCATCAACATATAGGACCAGAATCAGACACTCGTCACCAACAATGTTGTAGTATAGGTTTGGATTAAAAGAAAAAGTGCAAAAGGCTAGAGATACCGGAGCAAGCAGAAAGAAAGTAAAAGGACAAGAAAAATTATGCAGAAGAGAACATAATACGCAAAAGAAGAAAATTGTATTATCAAACTAGTTTCGACCTTTAGGGTCTCATTAGTTTCTTCAACCTGCACACATGAGACTCCTTCTCATGTATCACGAATCCATCTGGCTACTCGATGTAAACTTCTTCCTCAATCTCATCATTGAGAAAGGTGTCTTCACATCCATCTGATGTAGTCTCCAACCCATGGATGTTGTGAGGGAAATAATTGTAGGATGGAAGTGTATCGGGAAATATGAGAAAATGTCTCCTCATAATCTATTTCCTTCAGCTGAGAGAATCCTCTAGCGAAAAATCTCACTTTGTACTTCTCGACACTTCCATCAACTGGATGTTTGATCTTATAAATCCACTTGGAAGTCACTACAAACTTCCCTTCCGGTCTCGAAACAATATCTCACACATCATTCTTCATGATGGACTGATACTCTTCGGTCATGGCATCTTGCCAAACTTGCTAACCTGCTGCTTCTCCATGATAAGAAGGCTCAGTATCAATGATGTGGCTCATGGATGAGACATAGCTCAAAAATATCTGTGGTCTCTTTCTCTCTCAGAATGTACCACGAGGAGTTGCATGTCCCTCTGCCTCCTACAGAGTCTGTTGAGCCCATGCACACCTCTTTTGGCCTACTGCAATGTATTTGGGAACATCAACTGGATCAACTAGATCTGTAACTATCTCCCTCTGAACTGCTGAAGGGGGAGAAGGTATTGTCTCTTCCTTCTTCTCACTGTCAATCTCCATATACGCTTCTTTGGATCTTCAGAAGTCTATCTCTTCCTCAAAGGTGACATCTCTGCTAACCTCGATGTGTCTCTGACAACGGATGTAGATCCGATATGCCTTCGAAGATTCACTGTACCCCACAAATGTACCCTTTCTGCCTGAAAGGTCTAGCTTGGTCCTCTTCTCCTTGGGTACATGAAAGTACACTGGACACCCAAATATCCTGAAGTGTCCAACCTCAGGATTTACTTTGGTGAAAGCTTCTTTGGGAGTCAAGTTCTTTAGAATCTTATGAGGAATTCTGTTCTGAACGTACACTGCTGTCATGGATGCCTCTGCCCACATAATCATTGGTAGATTCTGATCATGTATCATCACTTTGGTTCCCTCAACAATGGATCTTTTCTTCCTCTCTGCAACGCCATTTCGTTGAGGGTTATAAGGAACGTTGTACTCCCTCTTGATCCCTGCCTCAATACATAAATCACTGAAATCCATGGGGGTGTACTCTCCTCCATTTTTTGATCTCAACACCTTGATCCTCCTTCTAGTTAGGTTCTCAACTTGAGCTTTAAACTCTCGAAATATCGCAAGGACTCCATCCTTTGTCTTCAAGAAGTAAATCCATGTCTTCTGAGAGTGATCATCGATGAAGAGCACATAGTACACATATCCGTTCAAGGAAGCAACATTCATGGGTCCACAAACATCTGTATGTATCAAGTCCAAGATCCCCTTGGATCTAATGTCACTGCTCGAAAAGGACCCCTTGACATTCTTTTCAAGAGAAAAACCTTTGCAAACACCATCATGCTCTATATGTATCTTTGGAAGGCTTGTCACCATCTTCCCCAGAGTGGGAAGGGCTTTATAATGTAAATGAGCAAGTCTCCTATGCCATATCTTGCTCAAGTTGATAGTATCATGTAATAAGGCTTGGACTAGTTAGACAATCAATTTGTACAAACTGTTTTCTCGAACACCAATCACCCGAGAAGAATCCATGTGTGAGTTCTTGTGCCATGCAATAAATTTTCCTCCAGAGAAGGTAACCTTGTAGCCTTTATCCTCTAAGGCAGAAACATAAACAAGGTTCCTTTTCATCCCAGGTACATATAGTATCTCACTTAATTGAAGAGGTATGTCAGAATCTAGTTGGAAAGAAGAAGTTCCAACTCCCTTCACAATATATCTGGCATTATCACCAAGTACAACATGCAGACGAGACTCTTTCTCTACAAGGTCTGTAAGATGTTCTCTATATCTTGTCATGTGTCTGGAAGCACTACTATCAATCAACCAAATATCACTATCAGTAGGAACGATACCTGAGAGTGCTGAGATGAAGAAGAATGCTTCATCTTTTATGTCTTCATCTCTCTGAGGTGGTTCTGAATCAACATTAGCAATGGATGCATGTTGTCTTCCTTTCTTCCTGGTAGGAAAATTTCTCGTAATGTGTCCATACTTGTCACATATGAAACATTGAATACTTGAAATGTCTTTTCTATGTTCATGATATGAAATTGTTAAAGTTTTCTTGTCTTTGAATTCTTTGCCAAAACTTCTTCTATTTCTTCTGCCTCTCTTTGCATGAGAAGCAAGGGCTTGATTGTCATCATTATGGGAGTCTTGCACTCCTCTGGTTATAATTCTGGTTTCCTCCTGAGTGCAGTTTGTCCATAGACGATCAAATTCAGGTAAATCTTCTCTTCCCCTGATACTTTGAAGGAATGGTTCCCAATGTCTTGGAAGAACATTGAGAGTAATCATGACAAGTTCTCTCTCTGTTACTGTTTCTCAAATGGCACCTAGCTGATCTCTTATCTCTGAAATATTCATGAAGAATGTAGCAATGGTGTCAGATTTCGTCATCTTGATATTTTGAAGTTGGTGTATCAATGTAAAATCTTTGATTGTGTTGTTGTTCTCAAATATCTTCTTCAATGCATCATACATTTCATAAGCTATCTTCAAGGTAGAGATGCGAGGTAGTAGATGATCTCTCACTAAATAAATGATTATCATCCTAGTTGTGACATCATCTGCCTTCCATTCAACCTTCTCTTCATCGGTAGCTGTTGCTGGTAGATTCTTTTCTATAAATATCTATAGGTCATCCTCTTTCAGAGTGCTGTGTAATCTTGACTTCCAGGAGCCGAAGTTGCTTGTTTGATCAAGCCTATCTTCCACCAAAGTTTTGTTCCTCATGGCTTGCAGATTCTTCACAAACCCTAATGGCTAGGCTAGAAACCCTAGCATTTTTAAAGAGGAGGTATCTGGGGGTTTATTAGACTTATGACTGCCAACAAGAAACTCTAGAGAGTCAAAGGAACCTCAACAAGATGCAAAAATACTCCAACAAGTTGTAGAAACCCTAAAACCAAAATTCTGCAGAAACCCTAGGGCCAAAAATAAAAAATCCTTCAATTTTTGATCTGAGAGTTGCAAGAGGTGCACTGGTATAGGCCGTACCTTCCTATGCAAAATTTATGCCCAATTTTTAAGGGGAAAGGGCTAAAAATAGCTTGACAAGGAAAATGGAAGGGGTCATTTTTGCAGTTGCAGCATGAAGGTGACGACTAGCTCTTCAATGGCTTGTGCAATGGCTCTTCAGTAACACTGCTATGATACCATGTTGATTTTTTTATGCTTAGATCAAACACATGTAGTTCATTTCAATTTAGCATGAACTTGAACCATAAACAATGCAATAATACAATATACAATAGCTGCAATAACCAAGATCACAAGAAGAATAACCATGTACAAGAACACAAGAAGTTATCATGGGAAAACCCTTCTCAACCAAGGGAAAAACCCAACAATCCTTTGCTATAGAGTCAAGAGAAGATCACCCTTTTACCACAAACCCTAGTGCACACAAGAGGGTGCTCTATGACCAAGAAAACTTGCGCCTAAGAGAAGTGCACAATTCAACTCTACAAATAGGCATTGAGAGAATGATACAATGAAGAGTGAGTGATCCATAATGGGGATCAACTCTTATTTATACATGACCTAGCACATCAAATGGATGTGTCTATTGGCACAATAGGGCCAACCTATACAACTGAATAATATAATTAATCTTTGACACAATATTCATTATCTTTATGTAGTGGGGCCGACTTGTACCCTTCACAATACAAAATTAGGGTTACACAATAAATCTTACTCTTAGACAATATAGCAAGGATCTCTCACATTCTCTACTGCTCAACCACTAGGGACACCTCCACCTCTGCTCAACCATAGGGACGTCACTCTCAACAAATCAACTCAACTAAGTCCATAGGAGTACCATCTGGAGAGCCATCTCGAGTCGACTCAACTAATTCTATATGATTCTGATAGGAGACCATCTCAAGTCATCTCAACTCATTCTAGAGGAGCACGACAAGAGACCACACATGTCATCCCAACTCACTCCAGAGGAGTATGACACACCCATCACATGGTATTTCTCACAGATTGTCTCAACTCAGTCCAGAGGAGAACGACCTGGAGAATGTCTCATGAAGTTGCAATGATCAACATTATTCAGCCTTGGGGATGATCTAACATATTAGTTTATAGCAGCAAACAATGGACACTATTTCATCACAGTTCAACCCAACAATAAGCAACGCAAGAGAAAAGATACCAAACATATGCCAACAAGTTTTATCCCTTAGGGAATACTTTTCCAACCATATATGAGCTCTAGAAATCACTATTACAACATAAAACTTGATCTCTTATCTTTCAATTACATGTTAAATCACTTAACAATTTCAACAATTTAATATGTCAAATTAGCATGAACAATAAGTGTTGGAAATTACTCAATCAAGAAGACAATAAAAGTTGAAAAATCAAATATTTAATTGCATAGTATTGGATAGCTAAAATGTTCATATCATATAGAAGAATGAAATACATATACGTACCAAAAATTTGTTATAAGGTTGGTACAATCCTTCAAGATTTCCAAAACCCTTGTCAGGGAAAACTAACCTTATCCACCACCAATAATTCACAAGCAAACATCAACATTGAGATGTCCTCCTTGGCTTCATTAAGCTTGTATCACAGAAGCTCTCCATAATACTATTAGGGTTTACAAACTTTATCCATGTTGCATCACACAATTAGATGTCAGGACAATCTTAGCACTAACCTCCATGTCCATCCTAGGGTTTGAGTCCTCACACACCATGTCTTCAACTCTCGCATCAACATGGGTGTTGT